>PVHP010007802.1:0-55537 GCA_004024765.1 Zapus hudsonius
AGTCAGTCACTGTGGTGAGGGGTGCAATGTTTCTGGATCCTCCTTCCCACTCTGTGGCTCTTGCAATCTTCCCACCCCCATCTTATGCCATGTTCCCTAGCCCCTGGGTGGGTATGTCATAAGTCTATTTCAGTGGGAAGCTTTCAGCAACTTTTGGATTTCCACTATGCTATGTTTTGAGTATCCTCAGTGTTTATTCCCATTATCTGGGCCAGGTTGTTAGGCTTCACAT
Organism: Zapus hudsonius; assembly: GCA_004024765.1. Lineage (NCBI taxonomy): Eukaryota > Metazoa > Chordata > Mammalia > Rodentia > Dipodidae > Zapus > Zapus hudsonius. Next base: position 233 of record PVHP010007802.1, read on the forward strand.
GAGAACAGTACTCTTGCTTAACTCGCCAGTTCTTCTGTGGCTTCAATTGGAATTTGGCTTGATGTGTAAGAGGTGGTTCATTTAATGATAGGGAGTCAGCTATCTTTATTCATCATGTTGACAGATTTTAGTTCTTTCTGGGTTTTACTGCCTTCTGTAAAAGAAAAAAAAAAACAAAAACAGATTCTCCAATGGAAGAGTGGGAGCAGTGGAGGTTAAAGGAGATAAACATGGTAATTTAAGAGCTAGCTCGATGGCTATCACTTCTATTTTGGCCAAAGAACATTGGGAGCTCCTCACTGTAGTCCAGGCCCTGTCTCCATATGACTTTGTCTTGGTTCATAGTACCAGCTATGAGTTCTTTCACATTGAGCAGGTCTCTTAGCCAATCAAAAAGCTATTGGTTACCCACCAAGACTGAGTGCCATTAATGCACAGGTGAGCACATCTTGTCTGACTGGCTGATTTTAAATACCAGGATCTCCTGCTTGTTAACAATGGTGGTAGCTATTTTCCCCAACAATTGATGTGACAGTTTCTAGCACTATGAGGTGAGTGGTGTTTGCAGAAATACGGTCTTATTGCTTTACCTCAGGCAAATAATCAAGTGCTTTGACAGAAGCCTGTTTGTTTTGTGTTTCTGACCAACATCTCAAAGTGTGGTGTAATCCATTTCTGGTCCAGGGAATAAAAAGCCAGAGGCCATGATTTTAAGATAAGGCTTCCTCCCACCCATTCTGTGACCCTTCTGCCCAGACAATCCCCTTATACACCTATTGAAGGTTGTATCTTTTTATTTGCTATCCAAGAGAAAAGTTTGTATGGTACTAATTCATGTTGACTTTATTTTGTGTATATCTCTCCCACCCTCTCTTTCCGTCCTCCAAAGACCCTTCTACCCCTGTTACAGGACCCTCAAGTTGCCTGTCAAGTGAATCTGCTGCTCAAGTGGTTCAAACTTAGGGATCAAATATGAGGGAGAACATGGGGCATTTGTCTTTCTGTGCTTACACATGTTCGCTTAGTAGGATTTTTTTTTCTGTCTATCCACTTTCTGCAAATTTCATTATTTCATTTTTCCATAGCATTGAAAATTCCACAGTGTGTATGTGACATATCTTCATTAACCATTCACATGCTGATGGACATCTGGGCTGATTCTAGTTCATTGCTACTGTGAATAGAGCAGCAGCAACCATGGTTGAGCAAGTGTCTCTGTAAAGAGCAGAGTTTGGGGTATATGCCCAGGAGTGGTAGAGTTGGATCCCATGGTAGGTCTATTTTCAGCTTGTTGGAGAGTCTCCATATTGATTTCTATAGTGGTTGTACAAGTTTGCACTCCCACCAACAGTGGATGAGGGTTCCTCTTTCTCCACATTCCTTCCATTATTTGTTGGCATTTTATTCTTTTTTTTATGATTGCCATTCTGACTGAGGAGAGATGAAATCTCAGTCATTTAAACAAATTTTTTTTTGCATTCCCCTGACTGCTAGAGGTGTTTAACAACTCTTTAGGCATTTATTATTCATTTGAATTTCTTCCTTTGAGAACTCTCTGTTCAATTCCCTTCCCCATTTTTAAGTGGGTTGTTTGATATTTTACTGCTTAGTATTTTTGTGTTCTTTATAAATTCTAGATATTAGACCTCTGTCAGATGTACAGCTGGCATTCTGTAGGTTGTTGACTTTATTGATGGTTTGCATATCAGTAAAATAGTTTTGAGTTTCTTGAGATCCCAGTGGTCCAGTGTTTGTCTAATTCGCTGGGATACTGGGCTCTGATTCAGAAATTCTTTCCATATACCTATATCTGGGAGTGTTTTACCCATTTTTTCTTCTTGTTGTTTTAGATTTTTCAGGTCTTATATTTGTGTACTTGAATTCTTGCAAACCAACTACAAGAACACATCAAAAGTATCCTTGAACTCACTCAAGTAGGTTTCATCCCAGGGAGTCAGGGCTGGTTCAACATATGAAAATCGATAAACATAATACATCACATAAACAGACTTATCATGAATCACATAATCATTTTAATTGAAGCAGAAAAGACTTTCCACAAAATACAACATCCCTCCATGATGAAAACACTGGGGAGATTATGAATGGTGGTTCATATCTTAATATAGGCTTTTTTAGCCCATATTATTCTAAATGAGGAAAGACAAGAAGCTTTCCAATTATGGTTGGATAAAATAAAGGGATGCTCACTCCTACCACTAATTATCCACACAGTACTCCACTCAAGTCTTAGCTCAAGCAATAAGGCAAGAAAAAGAAATAAAAGAATTCAAATTGGAAAGTTAGAAGTCAAACTAACCTTATTCACAGGTGACATGATTCTTTTCATAAGTAATCTGAAAGACTCCACCAAAAAACTCTTAGAAATGATAAATTATTTCAGCAAAGTGACAGGATATAAAATCAACACAGAAAAATCAGTAGCCTTCATATAAACCAATGACAAACATACAGCAAAAGAAATCAGTGGAAGTCATGTTTACAATAGCCACCTCCCATAATTAAAGATCTCAGATTGTTCCTAAACAAGGAAGTGAAAGATCCACAAAATGTAAACATAAAAACTCTAAAGAAAGAAAGGGAAGAAGAAATGAGAAGGTGGAAAGATCTCCCATGCTCACAGACTGGAAGAATTAATATTAAAATGGCCATCCTACCAAAAGCAATATAAAAATTCAATGCAATCCCAATCACAATTCAGAATAATTCTTAATAGAATTAGAAAAAAAAGTTTCCTGTGGAAGCACAAGAGACCTCAGATAGCCAAACATATCCTCAACTCAAAGGAAATAAGAGTTTATTCTGAGCTAAATGAGAATGGTTATAATCCAGGAATAGTGATTTAGGTTGTCTTGAATGTCAATTTCTATTGTGAGGCCTGGATTCATTCAATCACAGAACTAAACAAGATCATAAATCAATTCATTTACATAAATAGATTGGTGAGAACATCAGGTAGCATTATAGCAAAGTGGAGAAATTTCTGCTGTTAATTTCAGAGGCCGAAGGCCCTCAGCCTTTGGGCTGCTGGAAGCTGGCTGACTGCTAAATTGACACATTCTAAAGGTTTGGCCTGATAGAGGTGGAGAGGATGCACAGTCAGACACTGAGGTGGGTCTTAGTGACTGCAAACCTGACTAGAGAGCACCCAGGATACTGCTCAGTCATCAGTGTCCTTCCTGAGTGGCTAACATCAGCCAATCAGCCTGCACTAGGATGAGCCTAGGCACGGCTTTGCCAAGGACATTTGGTTCACAGTGCTACACACGACTGGGAAGGGTCTCTGTGCACCAGCACCAGCAAGGATCTTGTCTCTACCTAACAGATGAAGGAAATGTGCTTTACAGCCTTTAAGTAAACACCAGGATTGGTGAAGGGCAGGGATTTGTCCAGAGCTTCATCTGCCAATTTCATGCTCTCAGATATTCTGTCAAAAATCTGAATAAACTAATACAGAAAGATATAAGAAAAAGATCTAAGAAAAAAAACATGGTGAGTAATCCTGCATTCGTGACAGAAATGGAGAAGCTGAGCACACTTTTAAACACGAGTAAAGTTACTCTAAATGACTTGAAGCATTATAGCGAAAATAAATCTCATAATTTAAAAGTAAAAATGAAAATTTAAGTATGTAGAATGGATAAAATGAGAGTATGAATTGAAATACAGCATTCTTAGAACAGAAATAACTATAATTTGGTGTTTGAGCACAGGCCAGCACACAAAGAACAGTGATTACTATGAGCACATCAACTTTCCACATGAAGGTGACAAACATGCCAGAAGACCCCAAAGCTCTGAGGTGGTGGGACAATGCAAGACACTTTCAAGAACGGAGGAGGAATGAGAACCTGTGGATGGAATCATATTTCCTTCCTCTTTCATGCTGTGCATGTTGTGCTAATGGGCACACACATGAGAACGTCAGAAGACAGCCTCTAGGTGTTGGTATCCCCACCTTCCCGATTGGAAACCAGATCTCTCTTCTACTCATTTTCACCGCAGGCTAACTGGCCTGCAGCCCCTGGATTAGCTAACTCCACTTTGCATTGCCACAGGGCACTGGGATTAGACTCCTACAGCCCTTTGCATCCACCTTGAAGGGAACTGGAGATAGGAACTCCCCTAGGCAGGCTTGTGGAGAAAGTGCTTTTACTGCTGAGCCATAGCCTCAGGCTCACAGGTTTTGTTTTGCTATTAAAATGTTCAGAGGTATGTCGTTTTTTTTTTTTTCTTCTTTACTCTTAGTGTTGCTGAATCCTCAACTAATAGCCTCCACTGTCAACGGAGGTTTTGTTAGTCTACATAACGGGTAACAAAGTGGATATATGACCATTTGAAAGCTACTCTCTCTGGGCTCCAACATGGAGAAATTGCGTTGGTAAGATTTCTTCATATGGAATGTTACTTGTCACCTCCGCTTATTCACAGCAAGTGAAGAAGTAGAGATTTAGGAGCCAAAGGCAACAACACGGACCTAAATTGAAGACATTTTTAAGCTCCAACCGGTTATTTTCTGTGTGTGGATACAATTGCACCTGGGGATGTTGGTGATAAATTTGGCTCCTGTATCTATGATTTTCAAAGAAAATCCTGGGGCCCTGCTTCACAGCCTAAAATGGGCACAGGGACAGTAACATCTGCATTTTGGACTTTATGTGCATGTCTTTGGGTTGGAGAACAGTCTTTTTGCCAGGATCATTTTGGCAATCTCTTCAGTGGTCATGGAAAATACTTGAACAAAAGGCATACTTCCCCAGAAGTCATCCTGAACTAGCAAAGCCTTGCCCAAGAATGTGCTCAGTGCTGGTAGGTTCATTCCCTCTGGAAAAGCAGTTTTTCAGGGTCCTTTCCACTTCTGTTTCACCATTCCTGGCATTTTCCAAGGGTGTTGGGGATCCAGTCTCAGGCCCTCATGCATGTGGGATATTTCACCCACTGAGGAATCTCTCCAGCCCCATGAATTTAACAATTAAGCCCACCCCTGTTAGATTGCTATTGATCATTCATTTCTTACCTCATAAACAATGTGGAAGTTACATGCTCTTCTGCTCTAGAACTCAGGAGGCCACCATGTTGGTTCCCCACTTTGGTGAAGGTGTTGGGGAGTTAAGTGTTACTCCCTGATTCTCTCCCCTTTCTCAGTTAATCCCTGTCCTGGAGGACAAGGGGGCATGATGCTTACCACATGGAAATGCCCAAGGTTCTCAGTAGTTTCTTTATAATTACACCTTACAAAATGCTGCCTACTTGTAAATCTTAGAATTTAGAAGTGTCCCTGTTCCCACTGGAGTCACTACTCTCACAGGAATGGGAGGGGCTAGAATATCATACAGTTGCGGGATTTACCAGTCTGTGGGGAACTTTGGGTGTAAATTGCACAGGAGCCCAAGGGTCTACTTAACTATTTAAAGGCAAAAGACCCCAAGGTGTTCCTCCTGTTTGAAATCTAATTAGACTGGGAATTGAAAAGGAGAGTATAAAGATGACTGGCTTGAACCCAAGATTTAATCTCACTGCCAAAAAGAAGCTCCAGAGTGTTGATGAACCTCTCCTAGTTCTATTTTGAGGCATCTGAATTAAAGAACCAAGATGTTCTTGGAAAGGGTAGCTCTTAGTGGCTTGCTTCAAGAATTAAAAGTTATCTTGAATATTGTCATGGTTTGATCCAGGTGTCCCCCACAAACAAATGAATGTGTTCTCAGTGATCTATCTTCAGCTGATGGCAGTTGGGGTTTTACAACCTCCCTGGAGCTTTTTGTGTTTTGGGGGGAGGGTTTATGGGGGTATAAGCCAGCTTCCCGTTGCCAGTGTTTGGTACACCTTCCTGCCATTGTTTGCAGTGCTTTGGCAGAGGTGATGTCCACCCCTCTGCTCATTCCATCATCTTCCCTGTCAGGATGGAGTCTCCCCTTGAATCCATAAGCCTAATCATAGAGGCTTGAAGGAATACCTGTGCTCAGTGCTGAATGTAGAAACCCATTGTCAAGCAGGATACTTACAACTGTATCAAACATCAACACACACTGTCCCACTTATTTCTACATGCCTCCTCCCCCTGAATATATATTCATGTGTGAGTACAGGTATCTGCCTGTCAGGATATGCATACCAAGGTCAGAGGACAATTTCTGGTGACAGTTTCCACCATCCATCTTGAGTGAATCTGTGGTTGTCAGGGCAGGTGGCCCACAAGCTTCTGACTTGATTGTCTATCTCGTTCTCACCCTAGGCATCATGGGACTGCAGACTTTGGCCCTACAATATCTGACTGTACATCCTTTCTGAGGATCTGAACTCATACCCTCATGTTTGTGTGGTAAGCACTTTATCCACTAGGCTACTCCCCAACCCTTTTTATTGTTGTTAATGTTACATTTATTATATAGCTTGATGTTTTACCACTTATACATAAATTTGAGCCAAAATTTTTTTCTATAAAGATTATAAATATCTTTAGAAAGAGGAAGGCACTGATAATGTATTCCTGATAAATGTGACCCAACGTCCATTTTATTCCTACAATCTATACAGAGTAAGCCCTGTTCTGTGGGACCGAGCTAAGAGGCATGAGGAATATAGGATTATTTGCTGAGACTGGTAGGCGTCCCACTGTCTCCTTCTGTTAAAGAAAGTTGAGGTGAGCCTGGGACTCCCGATTATCTCAAGCATATCCTGGACCTTCCAGCCCTCCAGGCAGGCCACAGGGAGCCCTGAGATAAGCAGGCAATTCAAGGCCTAAACTCACCCCAGCTGTAATAACAAGCTCAGACAATAAGGTTACAGTTCCTCTGTAGCCATCACCATTCTATACATGTCTAGAGTCACATAGAAAGCCCCACCCCCAATTTATCTATGAAAACTAGTCATCCACAGGTTACTGGCCCCTGCCAATCCACTCATGAGACATCCACAGACTACACTCCCCCTACCAATCCCCTTGCTGCCTATGACCCTACCTCTGCCTTTTTCTCCATATAAACAACTTTTAACTATATAATAAATGAGAGCTGTGTCCACTGCCGCATTCTCCAAGATGGCTATGCCTGTCGGCCTACCCTTAATCCAAGAGCGCTTTTCACCCAGCTCCGTGGATGAACTGAGGTGTTAGTGTACAATGACCTCCAAGGTAATCCACAGACTACACTGCTGTGCCTCAAGCATCTGGGAGGGGGTAAATGAAGAGAATTATCTCCTTTGGACAACACCATGGGCTGGAGAGTTGTGACAGAAAACTGTCACTACATGCTGGCCAACCTCATACCTTATTCTTTAACAATTTTCCAACATTTTATTATTGGTAACCAGATCAGGTGAGGGTTAAGATTATGTGTGCAGAGTTTAGAGAACAGTTTAAGGTACATTTCCTACCTGCTCCATTTTATCTTTGTTTCTTAAACCTAGAACCTATTTTATTATTAGAATGTCATATTTTAAAGGTGGACAGTCTAGAATTCAGGAAGATTACATACCTCCTACTGGCCTGTTGGTTTGTATCTATTAGAAAAGGAAGAAAGAGAGCCAGGGACAACTCAATTCCAACAACAAGTCATTGGATGAAGGCTAACATCCTGGCAAGAGACAAACCACACCCAGCCTTCACACAGGGCCCAAATAAAGCCTATGAGAAAGTGATGAGATAAACAAGAGACCAATCACCACACCAAGTCTGATAACCCATGAAAGGCCAATGGAGACAGACACCAAGGATACCCAACACAACCCAGGGCAAAGATACAAAGATACTTAAGATCTCAACAGCAACGCAGACTCAAAACTCACTCACTATGACTCAGGGAACTGAGCAGAAGAGGGTGTGGAAAGAATGTAAGAGCCATGGTGGGGGAGAATATCCAGAGACATCGCCCCCCCCTCAGTAACAACACAAAAGGGGGAAGGGAAAAAAAAAAAAACAAAACCTGGCTACCTCTGGTGCAGTTCATATTCCCCTAACCTATGGACAGATTCAGTATACTTACCGAGGAATTACCCCAGTGGATAGGGGACAAGGAGGAGTGAAACGGGGATACCTTCACAAGATTTACTCATACAATGTATATAATTATTCATAATAAAGATATATTAAAAAAAGAAAATGAAGAAGTAGAAAGATTGGCTTCTAATAGTAAAAGCCCTAAGAGTGATAGGACTCTCTATAGTTACTCTCAATGCTTAATCCTAGAGCAGGATAAAAACTGAATCCTTCTGCCTCCACAGGTTTGAAAGAGGGTGGAGAGCATGACTCTTGTCACACAGGACATGGAACTAAGGAAAGCTGTTGAATTCAGGAACAAAGGCGAGAGACTCTCTAGCTCTCAGGCAAGCATAGCGAAATTGGCACCTGATTCAGCGATTACATTGGTGGCATATTGATGCTCATGAAATAAACAAAAGCTCCCTTTATGGACTGCATGCTGGAAGGAAGCAACTATAGAAAGGAACAAGGTAGGGAGAGGAAAACATGATGACAGAAGAAAAGCAAACAGGGAAAAATAGATCAGGGAATAAAAACTGGGCATGGTGGCAAGCTTATTGTTCCAGCACTTAGGAGGGTTTTGTGTTGGAAGCCAGGTTGTACCACATACATAGTGAGATGACATGAAGAGAAGCAAACAAAAGAGAGAAGGAATGGAGGAAGAGCGGTAAATGAAAGGAAATAGGGAGAGTGGGAGGGAGAGAAGAAGGGAGGGAGGAAAGGAGATCAAAATTCATAAAACTTTGACATTCAAAACACACAATTTACAAACCCATTCAGGTGATCAAATAATACAGAAGATAGTATTTATCAAATAATGAAACAGACATTCACTGCAAGAAAAATTAATCATAGATTGAATTTAAATAAAATGTATATTGTTTGAATATTCAAAAGGAAAATGTCATAAAACAGATTACTAAAAATTGAAATCATCAGTCTTGAACAATAATGACAATATTTAAGTAATACATTACTGAATGAAAAATATTTCCATAAAAATTCCAATAGATAAAGGAAAATCCCACAGAAAATATTGAGAGATTTTATGTGATCCACATATGAACATTTTCCCCCAAATAAGTACAACACAAAGACATTTCTTAAATAAAAGCATAGATTGAGAATTTCACAAATTGTACGAATGATTCAGATGGAGTTAACATTCAAAATGCAATATTTGAAATGGAAAAACTAAAATTATGGAGATAAAAATTCAATGTATTTCTTTTGATTACTTTTGGATTGAAATATATTTTGTTGGGTATTAGTATAGCCCCTCCCTGATTTTTTCTTATTTCCATTAGCTCAGAATATCTTTTTCTATCCTTTCACCCTAGGGTGGCACCTTTCTTTTTTAGTAGGGTGGGTTTTCTGTAGACAGAAAACGGATGGGTCTATTTTTCTCATCCAGCTTTCAACGCTGTTCCTTTTGAATTGTGTTTTGAGACCATTGATGTTTAGAGTTATAATTGTCAGTTGTGAGTTATTCCCTATCAAGTTTTCAGCAAAGGAACAATAAAACAAGAGTATAGTACAATCATAATCCTATTTAGACCAAACACAGGATCATAAATTTTACAAAGCAAAACCTGTTATACAATAAAGTAGAAATCACCTCCAACACAGTTATAGTAGGAGACTTTAGTACTACACTATCATCATGAGACAAATCATTTAGGCAGAATATTAACTGTGAAATAAGGGAATTAAGCAAGACCACAGATGAGATCTACAGAATAGTCCACCCTTATTACCCAGAATACATTCTCTTCTCTGCAGCTCACAGCACCTTCTTTAAAAATAGATCCTATAGGGCTGGAGAGATGGCTCAGCGGTTAAGGCACTTGCCTCCAGTGCCTAAGGCCCCTGGTTCAATTCCCCAGGTCCCACATAGGCCAGACCCACAAGGTGGTGGCCCTGGTGCGCTCTCTCTCTCTCTCTCTCTCTCTCTCTCTCTCTCTCTCTCTCTGCTTGAAAACGAATAAATAAAATATTAAAAAAATAGATCCTATAAATATGTCTCAATAAATTCAGGAAAAATCAGCATGATCTCATGTATTATATTAGAACATAATGTAACAAAGCTAGAGATTAGTAGCATGGAAACAACAGAACATCCACCAACACTTGGAAGATGAAGAATTCGCTCTTAAATAATGCATGGTAGTCAAACTAATCAAAGAATGTGGGCAGGGTGGTGGGAAATGGTGATACCAATACATGGGTTGTTCATACAATGTTTCTAATTAATAAAAAAGGAAATAAAAACAAATTCTGAGATTCAGTGAAAATTAAGTCACAACACACCAAAGCATTTAGGGCATAATGAAGGCTGTATTAAGAGGGAAATTTATAGCAGTAAGTGCTTTAATTACAAAAACAAAGAGATATAAAGTCAACAATTATTCAGCTATAGGCATTAGAAAAACAAGAACAAAATGACAGGTGAACAAGGGACCTATAACCACAGTCATTCAATCAACACAGGATAGGCCATTGAGACAGGAACCAAGGATTTTCGACACAAGGACCCCTAAGCTCGCAACATTAAAGCAGCCTTATTACTCACCCATCACGACTCAGAGAACTGAGCGGAAGAGGGGGCGGAAAGATTGTGAGAGCCGTGGTGGGGGAGACTGTCCGGAGGCATGGCACCCATCAGTAACAAAAACACTTGGGCCAGGAAGACCGGGATGAGTACTAAGATATACAGGATCCCTTGCCACAAGGACTAATACAGGCAGCCCACGGAGGAGGATATACAACTGATCAGGGATGGGGAGGGGGGGAATTGGGGAATTCGGGATAACAAAGCATGGTTTGCCCACTAAATAATGTAAGTCATTATGGACAATAAATATATATTAAAAAAAAAAAAAAGAAAAACAAGAACAATCCAAACTCAATAGTAACAGATGTAAAGAGATAATAACCAAAGCAGAAATCAATGAAATGCAAATTTAAAAACACCTTAAAAATTAATAAATCAAAGAGATAGTACTTTGAAAAAAATAAACAAAGTAGGTAAACCCCTAGCCAATTTGATCAAAAAAAAAAAAAAAGAAAGAAAGAAAGAAAAGGAAGGCAGAAATCAACCACAAAAAGGGAGATGTTACAACAGATCCTAATGAAATTGGTAGAATCATCAGGACATATTTCCAAAATCTAGACTCCACAAAATTGAAAAATCTGGAGCAAATGGATGAAATCCTTAAATCATATTTCTTGCAAAAAACTAAACCCAGATGAGCTACTATCTGAATAGAAACATAACATTAAATGAGATTTGAGCTGTCATTTAAAGCCTCGACAATAACAGCAGTAACAAAAAGTCGAGGCCAAGATGGTTTCATTGCTGAATTCTACCAATCTTTAATTGAAGAACTAAATCCAACTTTCAAAAGATATTGACTGAATACACATGATTGAAAAGGAGGGGTCACTCCCTGATTCCTTCTATGAAGCTAGCATCACACTAACATCAAAACCAGACAGACACAGAAGGAAAGAGAACTACAGGCCAATATCTCTGATGAACTTTGATGCAAAAAAAAATCACAATAAAATTCTTGTAAACTGAATTCAAGAATATATCAAAAGCATTACCCACCTTCATCAAGTAGGCTTCATTCCAGGGATGTAGGGTTGGTTAAATGTATGGAAATCAATAAACATAATACATCACATAAACAGAGTCAAAGTTAGGATCCACATAATCATCTCCATGGATACAAAAAAGGACTCCGACAAAGTTTAACATCCCTTCATGATTAAAACACAAGAGGAGATAGGAAATGAGGGCCCATATCTCAACATAAAAAAAGGCAATATACAAAAGACCTAAAGCCTGTATCATACTAAGTGGGGAAAAACTCAAAACACCCTCTCTTAAAGTTGGGAACTTTAAGGGAACAGGGGTTCCCATTGCCAACACTCCTTTTCAACATAGGACTTGAGGTCTTAGCCCAAACATTAACTCAAGAGAAAGAAATAAAAGGGATACAAATTGGAAGAGAAGATGTCAAGACAGTCTTATTTGCAGATGACATGGTTCTATACTTAAGAGATCCAGAAAGCACCAAAAACACTTTAAGCAAAATGGCAGGATATAAAATCAACACACAAAAGTCATTAGCCTCTTTGTATTTCAATGACAGTAATATGGAAAAGAAATCAGAGAAGGCGTCCAATTTGCAATAGCCACCAAAAAAAATCAAATATCTTCAGGATCTCCCTAACCAAGGAAGTAAAAGACATACAAAAAACCCATGAGGGAACTGAGCAGAAGAGGGGGTGGAAAGATTGTGAGAGCCGTGGTGGGGGAGACTATCCAGAGGCATGGCAGCCCTCAGTAACAACATACTAGGGCCAGGAGAACCTGGCTGAATACTAGGTTATCCATGTCACAAGGATGGATCCAGAGGACCCATGGAGGAGGATATTCAGCTGATTGGGGATGGGGGCATCGGGGAATTGGGGATAACAACTCATTGTTTGCCCACTAAGTAATATAACTCATTATGGACAATAAAAAAAAGAAAGGAAATTCCAGATATACATATGCAAAGAACAGTCTGAGCTGAGGTCTGAAGGTCCTGCTATTTGTTAGTTGGAGTTGGGAGTGTGCTGGCTGGAAGTGATGGTTTTTTCTCTCTGCTTGGATCTGTGAAAGGGGGCCAGCCTTTTTCTTCATTATTAAACTTCCCCTGGATCTGTTACTTTCATAAATATTTTCCTCAAAAAAAAAAAAAAAAAGCCATGAGGACATTGAAGAAAGAACTAGAGGAAAACATGAAAGGATGGAATGACTTTCCCTGCTCATGGATCAGAAGAAACAACATCATTAAATTGGTAATCCTACCAAGAGTAATATACAGATTCGATGCAATTTCAATCCAAATTCCAGCAATATTCTTCACAGAGTTAGAAAAAAGGCTCAAAATTAATATGGAGGCACAGAAATGTGCTCTTCAAAAGGAACCCCTCTGGTGTAACACCCTACTTGATTTCAAGCTGTACTATACAGCCATTGTAATAAAAATAGCATAGTACTGACATAAAAACAGTCACATAGAACAATGGACTAGAATTGAAGTTCTAGGTATGAGTTCAAGTAACTAGCCCTATCTAATTCCTGACAAAGGGTCCAAAATGCTCTCTGAAGCAAATACAGATCTTCATGAAAATGTGCTAGAGAAACTGGACAGCCAGATGTAAAAGATTGAATTTTGACTCCCTCCCTCCATCTGACACTAAAATCAACTCAAATGAATCATGGGCCTCAATGTAAGATCTGAAACTAAATTGAGCAGAAGAGAAAAATAGGGAGACCACTACAAGATAGACTTTCTGAACAACACTCCAATAGTCCAGGGAATTATGCGAACAGCCAAGAACTGGGACCTCATAAGCATAAAAAGCTATTGTACAAATAGCCAAACCATCAACAGATTCAATAGACAACCTACTGAATGGGAGAATATCTGACAAAGGTTTAATATCTAGATCTACAAGTAAATCAAAAGCCTAAACAACAAAAAATCAAGTATCCCACTCAAAAAATGGGGCAGTGAATTGAAGAAAGAGTTCTCAAAGGAAGAAATAGAAATGGCTATTAAACACACCTAAAGAGATGTTCAGCATTTCTACTCATCAGGGAAATGAAAATTAAAATGACTATGAGAATTTAAACTACTCCGGTAAGAATGACAACCATAAAAAATCAAATTAAGAGCACATACTGTTAGGGGTGTGGGGAAAGAGGAAATTTCATCCACTGCTATTTAAAAAAACAATAAAAAGTTTAAAGAAAAAAAAAACACTTTCTTGCAAAGCCTAGTGACCTGGTTTCCGTTTTTATAAAACAATGGCCCCCATATATATTTATGATTGGGCATGGTGGTACATGCCTTCAGTGCCAACACTTGGGAGACAGAACTTAGAGGATTGCCATGAGTTCAAGTCCACCATGAGACTACACAGTGAATTCCAGTGAGACCCTACCTCAAAAAAACAAACAAACAAAAAAAACAATAAATAAATAAAAATAAAAAATAATGACAATTTTAAAAGTCAATGTTAATTTTAAGAATGAAATATAAACATAACTTTACCTATGGGCACATCAAAGTAAAAGTGAAGAATCACAGAGACAATAAAATTAAGTAATCAATTGTATGACAACAAAGAAACAGCACACATTTATTCAAATTGAAAGCCTTAGTCTAAGTATTAAAGGAGTTTAAAGCTAAGAAATCTTATGCTTAAAATTGGTTGTTAAAGGCATTTGCTCATAAAACAACTACTTTTGAAGGAAGATACGTATAGTGGAATGCAATTGAGTAATTACTGAAACATACCAATAAAGATTTCAAGATCTAAAAAAGGAGACTAAAGAGATTTTTATCTGTGCTTAATCCCTAAGCACAGATAGGAAAGAACTCAACAAGTACTTATTTAGAAACTTATAGATTAAGCAAAAAATAAATTTAAGGAGCATCTGTTTTGAATAATGAATTATGGAAACATCTATAATTAATTACCGTTTTTCTCACAATTATTACTGACTATCCATATGTTTCTCATCTACTTTCGTTCAAAATATTTTGCTTTCAAATGTATTGAAGAGACACACCAGTGGCTATAAATCCTGATTGTTTTAAGGTGGAAGTGTTCTTTGTTTGTTCCCCTCCCTAGGATCACAAAATAAACATTTGCAATATTATTGACAATAAAATTATAGATCGCTGTAATTTTTCTATATTCAATTGTACACAGGGAAATGAACCAGTTGGTCAAAATAAAATATAAGTAAAATTTAAACAAATTTGAAAGAATGAATACATATAACAATATTAATTATAAAATAATTAAATTCAAAAGCAGCAAACTGTGTTCACATTAGGTATCTTTAATATGGATATGTAAAAACCTCAAGAATTTTTTTAAAAATCTAATAAAAATTACCATGTGTTTAAAGATGAATCACAGGAAAAAATAGCCTTCCTGCTTTTGGTTTTTATTACTTCAGTTTTTGATAAATTTATTTTGCTAATTATATTTCTTAAGCTTCACTTCCTGAAGAATGGCATTTTTAGTAATGCCATGTAAATGGGGCACACATGTAATTATTTATCATTTATGGCCACTTTTGACATTGAAAGCAAGAATTATTTATAGTCAGGTTGAAATGGAAGACATCTGAGATTTAGTATAATCTTGTTCATAACCTTCACAGCTAGAATTTAAGTTGTTTTTAGTAACTTCAGAAATTCATGTGGTTCGTCATTTACATTCTCCTTGAAATTGCACTATTTATTTGTCAAATGATGTTTTTACGTATACTTTAAATCACCCGATGATAGAGTTTTTAAATGAATTCAATTTTCACCCTAATATGATAAATATGTTTAACGTTTTGAATGCCTGTAATCCCTAGCATGAATAACAATAAACAAAATTTAGATGTGTTCCTAACTACTATGAAACTTCCAGCAGCTAATAATTAGTGACATTGTGCAATGGAGACGTAAAGGCAGAACTGTCATCACTAAGTATTTTTTTCACCTTGTAAAATTGCCAGGTGGCCACTCTCTCCCCAGCTTGCAGAGACACTCAGTAAATGAAACTTTGAAAAGCCTATGGCTTTAGGCTTTCTTTGTTTACTAGTTGCTAAGTTTTTCAGATGGAAAACATATTCAGTCTGACTTTTGTGACTGTGGTATCCTTGGTGTCCATGTGTGTGGGTGTAACTTCTGATCACTTCGTTCTTCAGATCCAAACTTCATCTGAGGATAAGAACCCACAGACCCTCAGTGATTGATTGACAGACCCATATATACCCTTTCGGAATTGCATAATTGCCTAAGTCCAGGGCACTTAGAAGTGACACATTTTAAAATTATTTCTCAGATCAAAGCTCTTCAGTGCCTATCCCCCTTTGATAGCCTGATCCTGGCTCAGATGACATTCCCACAGATTTAATTTCACTACACTAAAGTTTAGCATCATGACTGAATTGGAAATTTATAATGCTGCTTAGAAATGTGGTGGTTTCTTTCCCAATACTGGTTCTCTACTATTTCCCTCAACAACAATTATGCTCTTGAAATGTATTTTAGATCATTTTACATGATATCATTTCACCTCTCTCTCTCTCTCTCTCTCTCTCTCTCTCTCTCTCTCTCTCTCTGTTTCTCTGCCTCTGCGGAAGGAATTCCAAAATTTTCAGGAAGCCAAAAAACATATAGCCTTCATCCTGGTACCAGTCTACCCATCTTGGTTCATTTCCTTCCTGCCACAGTGTTCCACGATTAACCTGCTCCTACATCACTACAGAAAATCAATTTGTTTTATTTTACCTGTGAAACATATCAGAAAATCGTTCAGACATTCTCTCATCCCACCCCTGTAGGTTTCCAGAATGTGTGAATTCCCATTTCTAAGATAAATATTTATTCTAAGGTGGAAACTGTCCATTGGAAGTAATGTGTGTCCTCATACTCGTTTGGCTCATGGATCAATGAGAGGAGCAAATAATTCAAATTATTTTAATGTTCCCACATCTCTGATTAACCCGAGAAATAAAAGATTTTATTCTTTCAGTTAAGAGGCTTTTAACATATTTAAAGACTCTTTGGAGGCTTCATGAGGACCTGGTCTCTCAGGACTGTCTCCACTAGGCTCTGTTCTGGTCCAGGTCATTGGTTGGTTGTTTTTACCACTCAGGTCACTTGTTGAATTTCAATCTGTCACGTGAAATTGGCATCATTTATGGTTGCTAGAATGTACCTTCAGGATCAGCACTGTCCATACATTGTTTCAGAGGTGGCACTCAGCACTCAGCAGGGACGGATAAGTTTAATGGATGCAGACGGGCAGAGGTCTGGGCTTTTACAGGAGCAAGGATGCTTTCAGAAGGAAACCTCAACACATGCTTTGCAGCTGAACATCCCAGTAATCTGGTTTAATCTAATAGGAGTGGCCACCTCCTCTACAGTCTCTCTGGAGCAACAAAGTAGGGGCACAAAGGGAGAAAACTGTAACCTTTCACACCTCTTTTTCTTTTTAATATGGATGTATGACTATGGGGAAAAACTAGTTGAGAAAATTATAATTCCCAAAAATCATCGTAAAAGGCAAAAAGAGTCAAGTAATAACATTAAGCTTCTACTGAATTCTCTTACACAGTGTGCCTCTATGTTAGTACGTGTTTGCAGAAAGTTGCATAGTTGATGAAGCATGGGCCCCCGTCATGCAATTCTTCATGTACTCTCTGCAGCCTCCATAAAAGCAAGGTCTTATTTCCTTGGAGACTTTTTGAGCTGGTCTGCTTGTCTGGCTTCTGTGAGAGTACATTATATATTTTACCTGGAGCCATTTATTGTAACTCTATTTCAGCAAAGGACTTGTTTTTATATTTTTATCCGGATTATTTATGGGAAAGGTTTTGAACAAGTTATTGAAGACCCGAAGCTGTCAGAAATAGCTTGAAAGACTGAAAGGGGTTAAATAACTCTATTTCAGTAGTCATTTTCCAAATTTGTTGGGTATCAATTGGTTTATTTTAAAAAGAAATTTAGCTAAATCAATAGATAATACTTCTGCTGATCCTCATTTTGTTAATTTAAGGGCTGGTGAGACTGAAACAGGGTCAGTGTTTGTTTTTCTATTAGTTTGCATTCTGGTAAGTAAGGGTGGACATTTTCTTGCCGGCAGGTGGACTTGCACTTCCTACACTGTGACTATATGTGACTGACAAATTACCATTCCAAAAATATATATTTTTAAGATGATATTTCTTTAGTGATATATCTCAATTCTGTTCCAGGGTTTTGTATCATCCTACATGGAGAGAACCAAAAAGAACAAATGGAATATGGAAACAGCCATTGAAAGCACTTGACGTTAATAAGTGTCATGATTTGATCCAGGTGTCCCCCACAAACAAATGAATGTGTTCTGATTGATAGATCCTCAGCTGATGGCAGTTTGGATTTTACAACCTCAATGGAGCTGTGTTGTTGGGGGGTGAGTTTATGAGGGATATAAGCCAGCTTCCCCTTGCCAGTGTTTGGCACACTTTCCTTCCGCTGTTTGCAGTGCTGTGGTGGAGGTGATGTCTCTGCTTATGCCATCATTTTCTCTGCCATGATGGAGTCTCCTCTCAAGTTCATAAGTCAAATGAACCCATTTTTCCACAAGCTGCTTTTGCTTGGGTTCTTTCTGCACAGCAACTAGAAAGCTGACAAAAATAGTTTCAGTACCAGTATGTGGGGTCTGTTGCTGCTGGAACCCTGATCTGTGGCTTTTGGAAGTGATCTGCAGGAGGAATATGGAAGGATTTGAAAACTCATCCTAAGAGACACTTTGCAGTGCTATGAGTTCAGCTTGATATACCATTCTGGTTAGAGTTGAAAGACCTGAATACAGTAAGAACTATGGACTGTGAAGTTTGGCTTACAAGGGGGAGAAAGAACTTGGTCAGGACTGTGCCAGAAGCAGTTTGTGTGAGAGGCTTGCTGCGTTCTGTCTGCCTGTGTCCTGGAAACCTGTGCAGGGTTGCTTGATGTAAAGATGGACTGGTGTGAGCAGATGGAGATGGCACAGAAAGAAATGAAATCTTTTGGCTGAAACTGCCACCCATTCAGCTGCAATTGTTTGAGAGATTACAGCCATTGAGAATGGGCCAGGTGGTCTGCATTGGAACAACAGGAAGAATTTGTACTCTTTGAAGTAAAAAGCCTGAATGTTTTGTTCCCCCGTGGATTAACAAATTGGTAGCCCACCTGGTTCTGTGGAGTAGAACAAACGCAAGAAGAGAGGGTCATTGTATTTCAACACAGTTTTGTTTTTGAAAAATGGCCATCTGCATTTGAAGCAGGTGTGCTAGATTGCCTGTGTGGAAGGCTGATGGAGTCATGAGGGTGAACTGTGGGTTGAAGTGGAGACCCAGCGAATACCAGGACTATGGATGGCTTCCAAAGTGAGCTGCCAGCACCTGAAGTTTTCCTAAACTGAGTAGCCCAGATGGAGGGGCAGAATTGAATCTCCAAGAGACTTGTTATTGGTTAGACTCATTGAACTTGTGGTTAGAGATTGATGGTGCCCTGCTTGTTTTAAATCTTATATTGGTTCAATCTGATTTTGCTATGCGTCCTGTTTTGCAGTATGAATGTTCTGTGCTATTATAGGTTTGTTTTTTGGTATTATGGCTCATCTGAAAGCTGTGGGGACTTAGGAGTTGAGCTGAAAATATTGAATTTTGTATCATGTATGATTATTAGTTTGTGGGGGCCAGGGGCAGACTGTCATGGTTTGATCCAGGTATCCTCCACAAACAAATGTGTTCTGAGTGACTGATCCCCAGAGGATGGCAGTTCAGGTATTAGAACCTCCCTGGGGCTGTGTTTTTGGGGGGGCTTATGAGGGTTATAAGCCAGCTTCCCCTTGCCAGTGTTTGGCACACTTTCCTGCCATTGTTTGCAGTTCTATGGTGGAGGTGATGTCCACCCTCTGCTCATGCCATCATTTTCCCTGCCATGATGGAGTCTTCCCTATAGTCTGTAACCCAAATATTCCCATTCCTCCACAAGCCACTTTTGCTTGGGTTCTTTCTGCACAGCAACTAGAAAGTTTACTACAACAATAAGTTAATAAATTTTAAGAGATATTCATTTAAAAGGCTGCTATTAATTTTGCTTTGGACTCTTTCTAATTTAACATTACAGCATTGCTTTTTAAATGTCCTAGAAAATTGTCCTAGAAAATAGAGGGGCTGTTAAAAATACCCAGTATTGAAGTTTCTTGATACAGTTGTAATCGTTTCATGATTATGCATGTGCATATATTTTTAAAGCTAAGAAACATTACTTAGCTATACATAAAACAAACATTACTTTAAATCAAATATGCTACTAAATATAAATGTTACCCACACACAAATTTTAAAACAAGGAAGAAAAGTTAAAGAAGCAAATAAAATTGGTGTGCTTTTCTGAAAATAACATGGTATTATTGATCCAATGATTATCAAAGAACCTAAAAATTCAAACACAAAAATGAAAGAAAAATGAAAACTACTAGTAAATACAATGTTTATTGACACAAACACAGCTCTAATTTCAAAGGGAATCTGAATTAGATAATTTTGAAACAAAATTAGTGACTGTAGCCTTAAAACACATTGTTAAGTGCCCTCAAAGCATATTCCAACACAGAATGATTTACATGAAATTTTTAAGATTCATAGAACAAAAGAATGTCATAAATGGAGATATTTTAAAAACATATTTATTGTCAGTAATTAGATGCATTGTATGAGCAAATATTATGGTGGTGTTCCCCATTTTCCTCCTTCCTGTCCCCTACACACTTGGGTCCCTCGTCAGTGTGCATACTGGATCTCTCCATGGGGTGGGGAGTATAAACTGCACCAGAGGTAGCCAGTTTTTTTCCCCCATTTGTGTGATGTTGCTGAAGGGGGCAATGTCTCTGGATTTTCTCCCCCACCATGGCTCTTACATTCTTTCCACCCCCCTCTTCCACTCAGTTCCCTGTATCTCTGTCTTTTTTTTTTTCCTTTTATGTTTTGGACATATCATTTACTTTATGACAATTTTTTTTATTTTACCACACAAATCACCCTTTTATCTAAAAGCACCTTTCTTCTGTTTTATAAGCCATCTTTATACCATGTATACATTATACTCCTATGTTTTATGTGAAAGGAGGCTTAATGATCTTTTTCTTTGATACAAAATTTTCTTCTGAATGGGGGTTTCTAGAGGATGAGTGAAAAGAGAACATAGGGATTAGGCAGCAGGAGGAACAGGCGAGTCAGGGAAAGAAGGTGAGAGTATGTGACTGAGAAAAACTATGTCTCCTAGAAGTTATCTTGATTCCTGCCACAATCTCTAAAATTACATTATACTGATATATATAATATATCCTGATATACTGATATATATATATACTGATATATATAATATATAATATATACTGTTAATTTTAGCATCTTTTTTTTTCAATTTTGATAGATTCAAAATACTTATTAATTTTTATTACCATTTCCTCTCTTCAATGTTTTTAAATTCATACTTAAGTAGAACTTTTATGTATAATCATTATTCCTGTTTATGACTTATAATTTAGTACACAGATAAAACTAGAATATCCAATATTCCATATTCAAACACATATAATTTAAAATATTTAAAATATGAAACAAATCAACTGGAATGAGTAGTAGCTGTTTTTCCCCCAAACTTTTCTGCCTTTGTCATTTCTCATTTTAGTATCTTTATGAAATGATTGTTTCCTTATCATCAAAAGTAAAGGCATTTGTGTTTTAGATGAAATGTCTGTTGTCACAGAAGCTTCCTTTGGCCTGACCCCAGGGTTGGTCCCTCCTACTGTGTCTCAAGTTTATACTACACATTTAGGAAGCATGAAGGAGCTGTATGATCAAACTTTTTTTCATGTGTGTGTTGCCTGAGTTGGAAACAATCAGGTTCCTTCTAATATGGGACTAAGGAACACCATTCTGGATTCAGTTTTGAGGCTAATGCACACCCAGTAGAGTGCCACCACTTGGGATGGTGGGGATAGGAATTTCTTCTGTATATTTATGATCAGGCACTCAAACAACTTCTTAATTAAAGTGGCAATATTGCAAGCAACAGGAGAGGAAATGGAAGGAATATGCTGCACCATGCAGGAAGAATGGCAGGAGAAAAAGACCTAATGATAGCAGACAAATGCTCAGAAACAGGTGCTCTGTAAACCATTATCTCAGAACACATTAACCAAACTAAGGGGTAGGTTCAGATCTCTGAAAGAACATATCAACATCTCCCTGAAGGAGCAGCATACAGGTACCATAAGGCACCCATCCAAGTGACTTCAGTGAAAATGGATTGGAAAACACAGCTCTTCCTTCAAATGGAATAAGTTTATTCTGAGACACACATGAGTGAGCATATCCCAGAAACATAAATTGAGCTTCTCAAAAGAAAATCACATGTTCCAAAGTTAAAAGGGTTATATGAATGTTTTACATTTGCACAACCAAAGGAAGGCTTAAATCAAGACATTTTCCAAAGAGCCTGGTGAGAACAAGATATTAGATATTATGTGCATGATATTATGTATATTTTAATTATATTATCTTTATAGAAATTTCACTAATACAGATATAAATTTTGGTACTGTGTGGTTCTAGAAAACAGTATTATGAGGATGAATTTCTTTATTTGGTTTTATAATTTCTGGAGCTGCTTTCTGATTCTATTAGAGCTAAAGTTACTTTCTAGTGGGACAGAAGATGCTGATAATTAGTGGTGTGAAATGTTTAAAGAGATCAACGGAGTGAATACATTTAATACTCCTACTTCACCACTTGTGAGAAGTGAGGAATTTAGTGACTGTATACATGATACTTTGGATCATTTCTGGGAATCTAAGAAGTATAATGATGTTGGCTGGTTGCTCCTGGCATCCTTGAATAAGCAATAAATGAAAAGAATGAGCTCAGAGATTCAATTTCCCAGCTCCAGATGTGCACAAACAATCTCAAGGCTTCTAAGTGTGCCCTGAAGGGGGAATCTTCTCTCCTGCAGACCTACATAGGTCTAATGTTGCCAAAAAACCGAATACAAGCCCTCCTGGTGTGATTGGCTAATTAGCTAAGTAAGGTTCAGTGCCAGTTTTAAAGTGCATCTTCCTTTAAAGTGGGTGCACTTATTGAAAGAGTGAGCTTCTATAACCTGGGAAGGAGACAAGTGCAAGGATCCTGATGAGCTGGGCATATTGAACTCCTAAATTCACATTATTTTACTTTGGGGATTGACCTCTCCAACATCAGTAGCAGCTGCATTCCCAACCCATTCAGGTCAGATTTCCTATGAAACAGTGGTGACCATCCTGTGACAGTTCCCAAGGAAGACACTGCTGTGGCCCCTCTGGAACATCCTCGTTGCTTGTTTGGCTTCTTGGATGGAGTAAATTCTGTGTTTCCTGCCATTCCAGGATGCAAAAGTCCATGTTTCACTCTCCAGCCTCCTATAAGTCAATCTCATAGATTCCTGTTTATAAGTATATATCTATATGTAAGCATCCCTATGTACAGCTAATCTAAAACAGTATGTATGCAACCCTCTTCACCTGAGGCACAAGGACTAAATCTGTTGTACTTCTAAGAAGTAAAGAAAATAAAATTAGTATGAATAGCAAAATATATAAATTATGTAATGTGTCAGTCCTGGCTGCTTATAATGGAATTGGCATTTGTTTATTCATGAGATTTATTTTACCGACTCCTTTCCTCAATGCAAAATTATCAACTATTAAGTTTCATGAATCAATTGTTAATGGTTAAGACTTTTTTTGTCTTATTTATTATCCATAATGAGTTACATTATTTAGTGGGCAAACCATACGTTGTTTAAGAATTTGACCAGAAAGGTAAAGCAAACTCCAAGGCAATAGGAAACATACTTTCTGCAATTGAAAAACTAAGTGTCTTTTGTACTGCACAATTTGATGTGAGAAATTATTTGTCATAATCACAGAGCTGGTGATTTTCATGTTGAGATGCAAATTCAGGAGATAATGAGAAACGTACAACTTCCTGGCAGACAATTTTGTTGTCTCAGACAACCAACCCACTCTCTTTCCTGTCTGGGCTTTTTTGTTGTGTTTGCTTTTATTTTTAATCCTTGTGAAATCTTAGGCAATGCATCTCTATTAAACATGGTGTCTATGCTTACTGGCATTTCTGTGTCTAATTCCATAAATGCAAAACAACATGAAATTTAATTTCACTTGGTGATATTGAGTGCTGTCTATTACTGGTCTGATGTTCTATCATTGATCTCTATCATCTATCTATTTTTTGTCTATCATTTTAATCAAGACTCCAGGTACTTAATCATGTGACACTGGAATATCTAGGCTTTTCTCATTAAAATAGAATAATGAACTTTAGTTTGCTTAAAACCAACTCTTATTAGTAACAGGATATGTGTGTACAATGGTTCAAAGGACTGCACTACCATACATTTCCTGTGTGTTAACATGAGTTTACACAGAGCCATGCATCTACAGTGAGTTAACAGAGAGCAAAGCACACTCATGCCAGATCACTTTCTCCTCTTCATTTAATCCAGATTGCCCAATCCATGGAATGGCCCCACTCACATTTAGTGTGGGTCTTCCCACTTCATACAGAAGCTGCTCATGGACATGCCTAAAGGTTTGTCTACTAGATGATTCTAGATCTTATCAAGTTATCCATCCATCTATCTATCTATCTATCTATCTATCTATCTATCTATCTATCTATCTATCTATCTATCTATCTATCTATCTATCTAATCTATGTATCTATTTGATATTCATAGATCTATGTATCAATTAAAACTTTGGTTGAAAACCAAAAATAAAGTTGGAACATACGTCTATTCTGTGAAAACTATGTGTACTTTCTTTCTTGACTCATCCTAAATTGGGATCAAATTTGTGCCATTATCACAGATTTAATTTTCAGCTGAAATTAGAAGATCCTTTTCTTGTTCATAGCACTTGCTAAACAAAACAAACAAAGCTTCCACACCTGCCTGAGCCATGGGAGGTGAGCTAATGACCTCCTCATTCGCCTATCAGTGGCAGGATGTTGTTTACCACAGAAAATCAGTCTCTGGCAGGGAAGACCAGCGCATCTCATCAGCACAAATGTCCTCCATTTGACAGTCATTTTCTCAGGATAAAGTCTCTGCAGCTAAGTGACTCTTCATCATCAATCTCTGTTGAAATGGAGAAAATACCTTGTACTTTTGATAATGTTTAAGATATTTTTATATTTAACTAAAGTTCAGAAAACTGTGTAAACACTTTAGCATTTTGAAATCTTATGAAATATGACTTTTGTCGTACTCAGCCACACTTTGCTGGGATGAATCTCCAAACCAGGCACAATTTTGGAGAGGAAAGTATTTATTGAAGGAATAGACCCAGGGAAAGTGAAGGAAAAAGGCTGGCTCCCTTTCACAGATCCAAGGAGAGACAGAGAGAAGCCCACCACCAGCACCTCAAGCAAGCACACTCCAAACTCGAAAACAAGAGGAACTCCAGGCTTGAGCTCAGACTGCTTTGTGCATATGAAAGCTAGAATTCCAGACCCACCCAGAAACACCTTAGGGCTGAACCCTAGGATCTGGCCAAGGTGACACACCTCCTCCATCCAGAACTGACTGGAGATAATTTACAATTATAATAAACTTTTGAATCTATTGGGGGACCTTATTCAAACTACCACAACTTTTGCAAAGAGTTTCTCCTGTTTCCCTTTTATATTCCATCTAGGACACCCATACATGGTGTAGTTGGTGCCACAATATGAGTGGGTCTTCTCTCAGTTAAACCTCTCTGGAAATGCCTCACAGACACAACTAGGGGTGTGTCCCCTAGGTGACTCCAACTCTAGCCAAACTGACAGTCGAGATGAACCAACAAGATAATCCATAATTATTTTCTCAGAATGAAAGTCTTGCTTTCTCATATCAATCTATTATTGTTTCTATTAATAGTGGATGAAATCCTGAAAATTTCCAAAATCCTGTTGAGAAATTGTTATAGACACCGATTCCCTCCTTTATTAAGAAATAAAGTAGAACTTCAATACCATGTCCTCAAACCCTTGAGGATATTTCAGATCTGATTACCAATAATAAATAGTAGATTTTCATTCTAGCCTTCACCCACTATTTTTGAGGCTTACTTTATTATCTCTTTTTATACTGAATTATGGGAATTTGTTATCTTACATGTTGCATCATGCACACAACTTTATCTCTCATGAATCGTCCAGTTGTCTGCTAGAGGCTGTTACATAGAGTCCTCACTTCTGCCCCTCCCCCACCATTAGACAGCAAGTCATTACCATGACTCTTGTATTTGAGCTTGTTTTAGAATTCACTTCTTTTGTTTTGTGAGCCTTTCTTTCTCATTCTTTCTTTCTTCCTTCTTCCTGTGCTATGAATGCATGTATACGTATGTGTGTACAGACTCAGATGTAGAGGTCTGAAATTGACATTGGGTGGTTTCCTTAATCACAGTCCAGTTTATTTATTTATTTAGTCTCTCATTGAACCTGTAGCTCACTCATTTAGTTAGACTAGTTGCCCAGCAATCCCCAGATTCCTCCTGCTTATGTCTCCCTCATTTCTGGTATTGCAGCTATGGAACCTTACTCTTGGTACTTACATTGGTGCTGGAGGTTGGACTCAGGTTTTCCTATGTGCATAGCAAGCACTACATCCACTGAGCTGTCTCACAGCCCTCTTGCTTCAGAATCAGAGGGAACTACCACAGCTTCAGATGACACTTCGGAATCCCTATCCTCAGAGGGAACCTGACCAGCCCATTGTGTGTGGTGATTGAGTGTTGACGTAGATGCTGATTCTGTTCCCTCAAACAAGTGAGGACACTCACAAGAAACTCCTGACTGTGCCCCATAAAGTCTTCAAAAAGAAGGCTGCTTCATGTTTGTGTTTGAGAAAATGTTCTCATGGATGGGGCAAGGTGGCTCTCCACATTGTCTACATTCCTTTCATGTGTCTTCAGGATTTCAGAGACTGTTACAAGTATAATTTATGAGTAAGCCTTCCTCATGAAATGTGAGCACCAGAAGAACCAGAGGTATAAGTTCCTAAGTTTAGAAGGCAGCTGTCTCCACTGCAGGGAGTTAGGCAGGGACAAAAATACTCCCTCTCTGCCCTTTTTGTTTAAGCAGTCTGAGATACCCTCCTCTCCGACTCCTCCCCAATACATACTCAAGAGGTAGATGTCAATTGTCAATAAAATCTAAAAACATCCAACAGAAAGTCCACATTCTCAGAGAAGTTCATATATACCATGACAGAATGAACACTTGTAAAATGATTGTCCCACAGTTACAAAACAAATCCATAGAAGGGTGTTAACACCATAGGGGGAGGCTGGAGAGATGGCTAAGAAGCTAAAGGCAGTTGTTTACAAGGCCTGTCAGGCCAGGTTCAAATCCCCAGGACCCACATAAAGCCAGATGCACAGTGATGCATTCATCTGGAGTTTGTTTGCAGTGGCTGGAGGCCCTGGTATCCCCATATTCACAGCCTACCTCTCTCTCTCTCTCTCCCTCTCTCTCTCTTTGTCTCTCTCTCTTTCTGTCTCTCTCATGTGTCTGTCTGTGTGTCTCTCAAATAAATAAATACATGAAATATTAAAAAAAGATAATAGGGGGAAAACAAATCAATAGGCGTCATAACTTCACACATCAACCATATTACTAATTTATGGAATCAAGTAATTTAGTTACAATAGTTAATGCAGTTATAGGCCTACTTGAAATGAAAGAACCTATATTTTTATAGTTTATCTATGGTGTGGAAACTTTTTAAAAAACTGAACATCTTTAGCCATTGCTTATTGATCTATTGTCCTATCTTTCTAAGTTTCTTAAAACATTCTCCTGACAATATAAAATTTAGGCCATGCATGTGGATTGTGAGAGTTTGAATGTGTTGCTCCATAGACTTGGTCATTTTTTATTAAACTTCTTACCGGAGCCCTAGCAGGTAGATTTTAGCTATGGGAGATCAGTCACTGGGGGCAGTTCTGAGTCCAGCCCTGCTAGGTGTGTTCAGAGCAGTTTGAGCTCAGGCTGTGATTGCTTGCTGATGTTGGGTTTTCTCTCTCTACTATGTTGACTTATGATGGAATGAGCCAGCTTGTTCTGCCATTGATGGAACTTCTCCTGGACACTATAAACCTGACAAACTCCTTCCTCTCATAAACTGTGTTTGGTTGGACGTTCATCCTAGCAAACAGGATCTGATTATAATAGTGATGCATTATTGTAAAGCCAGAATATGGTAGGCTGAGGCAGGAGTACGGGAGTTTAGACAAGGTTTTTATTCCATATGTGCTATGAGCATTCACCCACAAGTACATGTTGATATATATGAAAATGTATTTAGCTTATTTTGGTAGATAACTTTTGGTCAGGGTCCTTGAATATTAACCAATAGACTCCATTAAAATGAATTTCTTAAAAATTAAATTCACTCAACTTTCAATAAAAAATCCTCTTTGCCTAGTTAATGTGGAATTATGGACCACTTTAAAACTAATGTTGAACATAGGTAATAGTACATGCAGCTAAATCACAGCAAGTTTATATTGTGATTTATTCATCACACAACAAATTGTATGAGCCATAACTTTGTGACAGGCACTACCTTAATCATCAGTGTGAAATGACAAGGAAACAAGAATGAGCATTAGTCGAGGTTAGGGGAGCAGTAGGAGAATCAGGTGAGTAAGCAAACATAGTTGGGACGGCTGATTCAAATGCACCTAATCCATTAAGGTCTACATCCATATGTTAATTAGAAGACACAGGACACCATGCAGAAATAAACAACATCAAGAAAAAATCTGAAAGGAAACAAACAATTGAAAAAACAAAGAACAGAAATAATAGATCAACTTCTGTTTGGAAAATATTTCTTTTTCCAAAGGAATAATATTAAACCTGTGACCTGAAAAGAAGAAAGATCCAGCTCAAGAAATGGAAAGGAATATTTTACAAATAGAAGGAACAACGCAAAGTCCTGCAGATAATACTCTGGGTATATTTGAAGAATTCAGATTCCGCTTTTGTGTGCATATAACATCCAAGCTAGAGTGGAGATGACCTCAATCACCATGAACAAACATCATCTGTAATTTATAACACACGGTGCCACGTTTGCACAAATCTAGTAAATGATTTTGAAATGAGAATCTTTTAAGAGAAGACAGAGGATGAGCACTCCGCATAGATGAAATGGAATTGTTATTTACTTGTATTAATTAAATCAAATGTTGAATTTATTCTTCTGGGAGGAACAAAGCTCTTCATTAGTTCTGTGCTCTGTAGGAGAGATTTGTTTCTGTGTATGTGTGCTTTGATGTTACCATTGACTTCATCTCCTGAAGTTCTTTATAAAGGCTCTTCAACTATAAGCCTTAGGAAATATACATAAAATAAATCCATTTCCGTTTTTATCCTATTACTTCAGTCTTTGTCATTGAAAAAAAAATCCCTAAGGTTGGATTCATTTTGCATGCAGTTTGAAGATATATTTTGCTGCCTACAGAAATATATTCATTTAGTTTTAGCTTTGATCAGAGCAAAAAAAACCCCAATAATATGTTTAAACATTTTCCCATTTGATGATAACATATTTCAATTTTCCAAAAATAATATAATTTTTAATTTCTAATATTCTAGTTAAAATATGTTGGAAATCCTTTTATCGTGGCAAGCATACATTTTATTGATATACATGTTAGCCCTTAGGAACACAAATTGCTGACCATAGCAAGAGTTGTAAGGCACAAAATCAGTTTTTTATTGAGATGGGTTCCATCTATGCTGGCAACCTCAGTTTTTGAATCCTAATGGCCTGTTATGTTATAATGACACACTTAAAATGGAATTAAAGTTATGAAGTCAAGTTCATGACTATGGTATGAATAAAATCAAATCTGAAAGTCATGTAGAAGTTTAATCTCCCTGATGAGAGAGTACGAGGTGAAACGAGGAAGGTCCTGCAAGTAGTGATAGGGTTCATCCCTCATGAATGGGCTGATTTATCAGTTATTGATAAAGGGGTTCCCTGGTCATCTCAAGAGTGTGTCCGATAAAAAACTTTTTGTAAAACTAGATCTGATAGTATTTATTGTCTTTTATTATGGCAGGCCTTGTGTTAACTGCAGACTGCCAGCCTTGACACTGGACTGTAAGCATGAACCAAATAAACCTCATTATTTTATACTTACTAGTTATGAGGTACTGTATAATTAACCACAGACAATGGGCTAGTAACTTCAGATGGCATTACCCATCGATATAGTCTAATGCCTATATCTATATTTTGAAAAAGTAAATGCTTTAATTTATTAGTTTAACTGAGCAAAACTTTAGACAATCTAAAAACTAACTTGGATCCACTTGGCATCTCCTGTATTTTAAATGGACCAATTTAATTTTGATAGCATTTTAATTCTGCATTCTATTTGATAACAAATATAAGCCATCATATGTCAAATACTGCAAGGAAAAGTTCCATCTATCATAAAGCCAATAAAAGGCATGATTTATTTCATGCTACTTAACCAGGCATGGTGGCTCATTCCAGGTGTCCCAGCATGTGATTGTCATGAATTCAAGGATATCCTGGGCTACAGTGACTTTCAGCTCAGCACCTGTCAAATAAACAAAAATATAAAAGTAAAATAAAGAAAAAAATCAAAAAGAATGGGAATCAGGTGGCAAGCTGTGCTATGACCTAGAGAGTGATATGATCAGGTACACAAATGAACATCAAAATATAACTTGGCTGACATGATGTGAGAATGGAGATAGGCCATTGGGAAGATACTGCAGTAATTTGAAAAAGAAAGATGACATGTCGTTAGCTTGTGGATAGAAGAATCAATAAGTAATTAAGAAAGTCTTGTACATAAGGGCTGAGGAGATGGCTCAATGGTTAAGAGGTCTTACTGTGTAAGCAAGGGAGTTGAGAGGGTCTGAGACCAACCCAGCTAGATTTCACACATCATAATGAAGAGCTGGGCATGGCTACATATAGCTGTAACCTCAGGCCAATGAGGGCAAAGATGTTAGAACCCCTGGGGATCGCTGACTAAAAAGTCACAGAAATAGTTGCTCTGGATTGAGTGAGAGACTTTGCTGCTAGAAAACAGGTAGCTAAGAAAAAGGGGGATGATGCCCCATGTTCTTCTCTGACCTCTGCACACATGTGCATAAACCACATATACATCACATCAGATCTCTCTCTCTCTCTCTCTCTCTCTCTCTCACACACACACACAGATAGACAGACACACACACAAATACAGAAAACAAGAAAATGCATAACACTTTGTAGATGGAAAACTTAAAAAAAGGACATAATGTGCTCAATAGCTATGTGCTGTTTAATAATATAGTTACTAGCCACAGACAGCTACCACGTACTCAAAACTCACTGGACCTGAAATGAGATGTGTTTTATGTATACAATCCCAGTAAGACTCTGACAAGTAAGTAAAATCAGAAGATAAAATATATCAATGGTTTCTATTGTTAAACGTTGAAATATAATATTTTAAGCATGGTCTAGAGAGATGGCTCAGCATTTAAGGTGCTTGCTTGAATAGCTTAATGACGTAAGATCGATTCCCCAGCACCCTCAAAAAGCCAGATGCACAAAGTGGCACATGCATCTGGAGTTAATTTGCAGCAGCTGGAGGCCTGGAACACTCATTCTCTCTTCTAACTTTCTCTGCTTGAAAATATATAAGTAAATAGATAAATAAAATATTTATTAAATTGAAAACCTAACATAAATTTTATTTTTCTTTTTGAAATATAATTATTGGGAAATAAAACTGTATAGGTGATTAACATTTTTGTATTATATATCTATTCAACAATACTGTCTTAGAAAATTATCTTTTAAATAATTTTAAATACCACCTAAAACTTAGCAGAATATTGAAGTTTTATTTCCAAAGAAACAAACAGGCCAATTACAAACATCTTAAAATAATAATTAAGTGCATAAGTAAAAAAAGTTTTAAACATTATTTCAAAATATATTACAAATATAAAATGTGCCACTTAAGCCAGATTTCTTCAAACATAAATAAACATATAACTTAAAATATACATATAACTTCATATAGAATAGCTTATGGTCCCTGGAAATAAACAATAAATTTGACCTGAGGAAACCATTTAGTGAGAGGGAAAGTTTACTGTCTTGAATAGGCAAAACAATTCAGAGGCATCTCATAGGAACATACTATAGTTATCTACAATCTTGTAAAATCTAAAATGCTCCCACAACATAGAACAACTTATTCCACTTAGCTTATTATAAAATGTTGTATTTCACCCATTAGCCAGCATTCTAGAAGTCCTTGAATAAACATAGTTACACTAACTTTAAACTTTAGCAATTTATTCATTTTGGTTATATTCATTTCAGCTTTAGTCTTTTGTTTTATGTGTCAATCGTTAATGAATAACTAATGTGCAGAGTATTGTATTCCTTGCAAAATCATTCGCTGGAATACTTTGAAAGAGCAATTTTACAAACTGAGCAGAGCCTGTGCAATGTTTTAAACCATCTTCATTTGAAAGGAACTGTTCACACCTCGTATAATTGGCAGGGGTTTTGTTATTATATGCAACACTCTGCTTGCTTGAGAAATTCAGCAAGGTAACTTTTCACAAAAATAAATGAACATTTTCTTTTGACTTCATTTTCAAAATTAGGCATGGTGGGAATGGATTTCACTTTAAATTGCACTGAAACTTCAAACACTAGGTCGAACGTAAGACACTAATAAATCAGTGGAAAATGTAACTGCAAAGCCTTTCTTCTTTTTATGTATTTATTTTAATTTGGATAAGAAGACAAAGATGATTTAACAATTGTTCACCATGTGTGAAATGTGATTTATTTGCTGTTTCAGCATAAATAGATGCATTGTATGCCTGCCACCTGTAGAGAAGGTTTTAGGACAGGAAGCATAACTTCATACAGTGTGAAAAGCATCCAAACAACTGAGAGAAGAATATTTCTGCAGAATTCATATTTTTAAGAATAATGATTTGCTATGTACTATCTTATAATTCATTAAAAGTCTAGCTTTGTTGGTGTCCACTTGATATCCAGCCTGTAAAAGCAGACGCTGGGGAATCTCAAGCTTGAGGACAGCCTGCGCTGCATAGCTAGATTCTCTCAGAACGTCAAACAACAATAACACGACCTATCTTATTTCTGAAATTTTTATGCATAGGCTACAGAATGCTTACGACACTTCTCCTCACACCTCTCCCTGTTCTCCCCCAACGTCCATTCCCAACATAACAAGGACAGCAATGATGCTGATCAGTTTTTCAGTTGGTAGAAGAAAATCCAGTGCATTCACTGGGCTTCCCTGAGATGTATGAGCCAGTCCTGGCTTGAAGAGGGTTCAGTGTGATGTGCAGGAAAGAGTAGGGTAATGCCAGAAAATCTTACTGCGCATAATATAGCCCTTTCCATTTCTCACTGACATGTCCATGTTGTGATAAGTGTCCTGTGTTTATCATGAATACCAAAGCATCACACTCATTGCCTTGCAGAGCGTTTAGAATTTAAGAGTAACTTGTGGCATATTGGATCCTGGGAAGTTAGGCTAGATCATAGGTTTGATGGAATACAGTATTTAAGATAAAATAGAAATAGAAACTGCACTTTTATTTGTCTGCCCTTTTTTTTTTTAGAGAAACAAGCCATGACATTTGCAATATAGTTGTACAACACTACTTTTAACAATACACCCATGTGATGGCTAATCTGAGTTGTCAACATGACAGACTTTAGAATCCCCATGGCAACAGAACAAATCATTACTGTAATTTTATAGAAGTCAAAGAAGACAGACACAGAGTTATATAGTGTGTGATTCCATTGCATGAATTTATACTCCTCCAAATTATCAATAGTACAGAGTGGACACATGGCTGCAGGTATCTAGTTTGCAGGAGAATTTTGTGTCGCCACCATGTATCTATGCCAAAATCATAAACCCTACAGTGACCAAACTAGAAATGAATGAAAGCTATGGCTCTCACTGGAACATATACCTGCTCACAATCTGTTCTCCAATGTCCAGTCTCCAGAACTATGAAAAAATATATTTCAGTTTTGCCAGGTGTCTACTGTTACTTTGTTATAGATGCTGCACCTGATGAGGAGGAATCTTACTATAATGAACAATGAGAGAACTCTGGGAGGGATGCAAAGGCTGGTGGTGAGCCTGTATTTGTCAAAATTCATAAAACTTTAAATGTGTTTTGTTCTATGCTTTCCTTATTGATGTGAATTATGAAAATAAAGGAATAAAATATATTATTGAAAGATCAGACATCTACTTCTAACCAAGATGGAAGGAGTATATGTAGTCTCTCTTTTAAAGCAACCAAGAAAAATGACAAGATAGAATTTTAAAGAATCTCTAATTTTTGAGCAAGAGACAACAAAAAGGTAATGATGCCTGAGAGAGAACAGAGCTGAAAGGAAGCTGCCCAGTCACAGTGAGGTGAGTGAGATGGAGGAACTAAATCTGCAAGGAGAACTCACAGGATCCAGGACCTTTGGGGACTCAGCAGATTGTGAACGTGTGTGTGTGCGCGCGCGTGCACGCGCATCAGAGCCACATGAATGGCTGAATCAAGTGAATATACTGTCACAAGGCCTCTGTGTGCAGAGAGACCTTGCTTCACCTAAAGAACAATATTACCCGGCATTCAATATTTCTCAGATACGGACTAAGAAAGCTTAAAAACAAGACACAAAAGGATTGTTATATATTTCCAATTATCTAAATTTCACATTTATGAACATCCAAAAAGATACAGCTTTTTTTTGCATGAATTCTTCATTCTCTGAGTATTAAAAGACCCCTTTCTCTCTCTTTCAATCTTTCTCTCTCCCCCCCACTCTTCAGATTACCACCTTCTCCTAGATAATTTATTATTTTCCTAATTCAACTTGAAATTCTTTTATGTAACATTTTACCTTGATACGGCACATGCTTCTTTACAGTACTGAAAACTCCTTCACTAGAATACTATCATGCTAATGAAAACAGAAAAGGACCCTTTTAGGTTTAAAACACTATTTCATTTTCATTCCTAAGCACCACCAAGTATTAATACAAAATAGACATTCAAAGGTTGAATTAACATACACATCAATGAAAGTAAAAGGTGAAGATGACATCATTTCTGTTTCCCACAGTCAAGATCACAAGTACTATGATAGTAGATCCAGGAAATGAATGTTTTATTGGGTTGAAATCTACTCAGAGGGATGATGAAAATGCTTGCATGGACCCTGACTGTTATCTTTCTTGGATATTCTTCTCCCCAAACTAGCTCGTGTTGTAATTACTACAATTGAAAAATATTGATCTGGTTAGCTTGGGCTGCTTTAAGGCTCTGTAATTTCTCTGTTGGATGTGTGGACTTATCAGATCATCTTCATTTCCTCCCAAGGCAGGAACACACACAGTGATGGAGAGTGAGCAATCCTGGCTTCACGCAGGAGCTCAGGTGTGCTGTCTTGAAAAAGCTACTTTGATCTTAGGTTCCTAACTTTTTACTTTTGTTTTGAAAGCTACTTTTGGACCTTTGGGATTTTATATTGTATTTATATGTATGTTAACATATTCCCATATGTTGACAGGTGATAATCATGTGTGATTCAGTGAAGCTATATAGAGACATTGAAAATGATTGAATCAGAGTGAATTACTCTGGACGGATAGACACAAAATCTTTTTTGGATTTTCCTTTTCCAATATCACCTGGTCATCTTTGCTAGGTAGTCAGGGGACCCACTGAATTTTGGGGTTTGCAACCTCCAAGTCTGAGTTTAGTTTGAGGTAGGGAAAGTTACATGTTTTTATGTAATAGAACAAAGTCGAAACTCCAAGTATCACCTACAGTTAACTAACAATTTTTAAATTTTTCAAACTCATTGTGTTCCATAGGCCTGTTAGCATGTTTGAGCTGTTAAAATATGTCACTAAATGAGACATGTCTATCACACCCTACAAAAGCTCGTGGACTCCAGGGGAAGAGGTGGCAGGGGAATGTAAAAGCCATGAGGATGGGTGCTTTGAAACACTGTCTTCCAGATACAATGTGGTCATTGTATTATGACCTCATAGTAGCTGTTGATACTTGGACAGGACCAATGTACTATGATGTTCATCAGCAGGATGTTTTGGATGATGTAGGAGGGAAAAATAAAAAAAGACAATAAAACAGCCATCAAAATGGACGAGATCATAGTAAGAAAGAAGAAGGAGTTTCAAGGAGGTCAGCAAGAGGCAAGAGGGGGTGGTAGGAAGAGATAAGGTAAGTTTTAAAATAAAGTTTTATTTTTTTAATTTTAAAAAGGAAAATGATGGGCTGGAGAGATGGCTTAATGGTTAAGGCATTTGCCTGCAAAGCAGAAGGACCCAAGTTCGATTCCTCAGTACCCAGCTGTATCCAGATGTACAAGATGGAACATATATCTGTAAGTTTCTTTGCAGTGGCTACAGGCCCTGGTTTGCCCATTCTCTTTCTCTCTCTCCTTCCTTCTCTCTCTCTCTCTCTCTCTCTCTCTCTCTCTCTCTCTCTCTCTCTCTTTCTCTCTTTCTGCCTCTTTCTCACTCTCAAATAAATTCTTTTAAAAAGGAAAATATTTATATTTATTTACTACTTTTGAAATGAAATTTAAAAATTTTCAGTTTTTTTTCAAACCTGACTTTTATTAGAGAATTAAAATTGAATGTTTAATCATATCATGAATGATTTACATATGTACATTTTGAAATAATTACTAAAATAAATTGAGTTACCAATGCTTCCCTTAGCATAGTTGTCAGCTTTATTTTTTTGATGAAAATGGTATAGATGTCCAAAAACATTACTTGAAATGCTGTGATATATATATATATATGTTTTATTGTACCAAAGCTTTTCTAAATGACCTACCCATGTCTCTCTGGATCTTGCCTGTCTTCCATGTACATTTCTGCTTTATGTCCCCTGGAGAATTTCCTGCAATGACTAAAATTCCACCTCAATGTCAACTTCTTTAGCTCCTCCTTAGTCTTTCCTCAAACTTCCATTTTCATGTATGTTTATTGTGTTCCTGAACTGATTCTTTGCCATTTCCCCCACGTTCCCTTAGGAACTGATAGCCTTCTCTGCAGTACACAGCACCTAGCCATGTTTTAGTATTCAACCCATGCTTGTTGGATTGAAGTTTTGGGAATAAATTAAATTGTCTTCTACTGATATTTTGAACAGAACACTGCAAGAGGAATGAGATTTCTGGAATGTTAGATGACTCCTTGATTGAGAAATAACCAAACCTGCACTGGGGGTATTTCAGAAGAAACTGACCTAGCAA
Organism: Zapus hudsonius; assembly: GCA_004024765.1. NCBI lineage: Eukaryota > Metazoa > Chordata > Mammalia > Rodentia > Dipodidae > Zapus > Zapus hudsonius. The sequence continues at coordinate 37,286 of PVHP010007802.1, forward strand.
ATTAAACTTGAATGATTTACTAAACCAATAAAAATTTAACAGAACTAGGAAAATCATAAAAGGAGCAAGATGTGGAGGTGAATGAGGAATGCTTATTTCATAGGTTTCTTTGAAAAACAAGTTCAGTAATTAACTTCTAGAAGAATGTTTCCTTTCAGGTTTCATGCTAGTTATAAAATGCCATTTGCTTAATCTGTTTATTTTAACAGGGACAGGACTGAGGGAAAAATTTAACAACAAATGAAATCTTAAAAACAGGCAAAAAAAAGTTTGAGAATACATAAACTTATAGGAAAATGGCATGTGTTTCCATGTGTTCTCTGTTGGGAAGCTGTTAAATCTGTTAAACTGGTGTTCTGGCTGTGTGCACACGCATGTGTGAGCTTATTAAACCAGTACCACAGAAATGCTCTGCTTTTCATTATGCATTTGCTTTAAAATTTTTTCCTTTATGCTTATTTAATGCATATGCTTTTATGCTTTGAATGATCAAAACTCTGCTATAGTAATTAAGATCACACTAGATTTCAGGCAGCACAAACATGATGAAAACTCTTAAAGCATGTTGTGCTATTTGCTAAAAGGTAATTTGTCCTCCTCTGTGGCCAGTGATGCAATGGAGAAAGCAGCAGTGTGGGTGTGACCATCTTTCCATGCAAACAAGGAGAACAAGGTGGGCGATTTTCAACAGTGGTAACTACTATGTCTTTGGATTATATGCCCCCCCCACAGGCAAAGGATGTTAGAGTAACACCTAAACACTTTTGGAAAAACTATCTCTATCTTGAAAGAGAGGGAGAGAGAGAGAGAGAGAGAGAGAGAGAGAGAGAGAGAGAGAGAGAGAGAGAGAGAGAGAGAGAGAAAGATGGGGGAGTCAAATAGTTTTTCATTTAGGATGTGAAAACTCTAGCAAAATGCATTTAATAAAACCTTCAGAAAAATATTATTAACTACTTGGATGTGTTTTTGAAATTTTAACTATTGTCTTGGTAATTATATTGTCTTTAAAGATCACAGAATATAATAGGGGAAAAACCACTGACTTTGAATTAATACCTACTTTGGCCAATCAAACGCAATGGACTCTTCCCAGTCTTGTATCATAATGCTTATTATTTGTGAACTGATGATTTGAATATTCAAGTTTTTATTACATCAGAAGGAATTAAGGGTTCAACTTAATTTTCATATTTTCTTGTTGATTCTAGAACTCATTCTTGATATCATGTTGCTTAACCAGAGCCCACACACCCCCCACTTTTCCATTTTCTAGTGGGCAATGTGTGAGCACTGAAAACAGTAACCTAAATAAAGGCACCTTGTTATATACTCATCTGCAGGACAATGAACACGGAGGAACAGAGAGATTACTTTCCTATGTGTTGCTTGTCTCCTTTGAAAGTCACAAAACCGATTTTATTTTCTACCTTTTTAAAAATATATATTTATTGTCCATAATGAGTTACATTATTCAGTGGGCATACAATGAGTTGTTATCCCCAATTCCCCAATACCCCCCTCCACATCCCCAATCAGCTGGAAATCCTCCTCCATGGGTGGTCTGGATCAGTCCTTGTGGCAGGGGACCCTGGATAGCCTAGTACTCAGCCCGGTCCTCCTGGCCCAAGTGTGTTGTTGCTGAAGGGTGCCATGCCTCTGGATAGTCTCCCCCACCATGGCTCTTACAATCTTTCCTCCCCCTCTTGGAACGTATGTTCTAAGACTTTCCTTGAGTAGCATGCTGTCCTGTACATAATACCAAGCAGAATCTGAATAAGCAGACTTTTATGGTTTCTCCCAGTTGACTCTCAAATCACAACCGTAGTTCTGTATGACTCTGCATAAAGCCGGTATTCTCTGGGTCTTGAGGTCATTTCTAAAGACTGTGGGTGAAGAAAATATATGAAATGTATTTGTTTTGCTTTTCTCTTCATAATGTGTCTTTCTTTTGTTATTTTAGTGCCAGCCGTGAACTTTGTGGCAGGTGGGAAAAGATATTACTTTTTCAACCCCTAAGCAAGGAGGTGTGCGATTCCTGTGGTGATTCACTTTATTAAAATTGTCCGCAGACTGAAATGGCATGACCACCTCAGTTAACATATGCTCTTTAACTAGATGTGACAGGGTATGAGCTAACAAATTTGTAAACATGAAAAAAAATCATTTTCTATTAATTGGGTTTCATAATGATCCTGTTAATGCTCCTACCACTTCATTCATATTTAAGAAGAATAACTATGATCACAAAAGTCTCACAATTTTTCATCCACATAATGGGTCATTATGGGTCATTCAGCCTCTGAGTAGAATAGCGATTTTTGATCAATTGTTCCATCCCTCCAAGAAAAGTTAGAAAACATCCTTGTTAATGCAAAGGGTGATACTGGTTATCTTTTACCAAATTAGTTTTACTCAGTTTGCAAAAGATAGCTTTATAAATAGGTGAATGTGATCATCTAGTTATTTCTTTATGATTAATTTTCTCTTCAATTAAAATCAATTTAGAATTTGGCCTGGTGGCACACATCTTTAGTCAAAGCACTCAGGAGGCAGAGGCAGGAGGATTGCAGTGAGTTTGAGGCCACCATGAGACTACATAGTGAGTTCCAGGTGTCAGCCTGAGTTAGAGGGAGACCCTACCTCCAAGAACTCTATATATATATATATATATATATATATATATATATATATATATATATATATAGTCAAGCATAATATTAACTAAAAATAAAGAATCTGGAAATAAATTTCCATGCTTTAGTGCATTTTGTAATGATGATATTAAACAAGCTATTTATTCTTAACCTGTTACATGGTTAATACACATGCTTTAACACCTTTGAAAAGCTCTCTAAATTGGAAATTCTATTTTATTGGAGAAAAATCAGAGAACTTACTGTCCATTGTCTTTTACTGGACCGCTTACCATAATATCATTATACTTCTAGAAGCTTCTAGAACATAATTAAAAACATTAAACCGATATTTTACCAATTAATTAAACATTAATTTTTTTGCGTGGGATTTGAGTTTGTATATGTTTCCACTGCCTGGTCCTTAGAAAGGACAACTTACCAATCAGTATAAATTTTCATTTTGGCTTGATTTAAGATCAAATCAGAATATAAATCATAGAGGTGAATACAGAAGGAGATGAGAAGTTCTTGAGCTTGTCTGAATACAGAGTTAGTTTTCAACCAAGCCTCCTAATTTTACCTACTCTTTACCCAATCATCTATTGGTTTTGTATATCTTAAAAGTACAAGTTGATTATTGGGACCAATGTTTAATTTTACTTAGTGGTCACAATGACAGAACTCCCTGAACTATAATTTGAGCAAATCACTTTGTTTTGCTGTGTAAATGTTTTAATTTGTTTTCATTATGAGACAGCATCTCTTGTTTGCCTGCAAATAACTGAAATGATTCAATGTCATCATAGCCTTTGCATGTTCAAGAAATACCTTACATGATCTCTGACATGGTTCAGTCCATATAGGGCATGTTGAACTCCACAATTCAATTCACTCAAAGCTACCAAAGTGTATTATGTGAATAGATGAGAAATAAAATGTCTGAATGTTTGGCCTACAATACAACACATTTTGTTATATTTTATCACATATAATCTGTGTTTTTATAACACATTGCTACACAAGAAAATGTAGAAGGCAATATTCCCTATTTGGAAAGCTTAACTTTTTTTTTCTTTTTTCTTTCATTTTTTGTTTTTTTCTAGGTAGAGTCTCCCTCTAGCTCAGGCTGATTTAGGGCTATGTAGTCTCTGTGTGGACTCGAACTCATAGCAATCCTCCTACCTCTGCCTCCTGAGTGCTGGATTAAAGGTGTGTGGCCATCAAAGCTGGCTGACAACATTTCTATCCAAGCATATGTTTCTGGTTTTTCAAAACTGAAAACAAGGCATAATTTCCACAGTGTCTTATTTGCTACATGACATTTTTCCAAATTTGCTTTCAGGGATAAGCTAACTCCCAATTTTAAATATGTTCCCAAGGATGTTATGCATATAACACAGGAAGGAAATTTTATGCGTTCTTGTTTTAAGATTGGCCAATTAACTTTCCATGAAGCTTGGTGTTTTGTGCTGCAAGGTCTCATATATACATCTGCCCCATTATTGTAACTCTTAGCTAATTCTGTCCACACTGAATGAAGGTGCAATGCTTTTGAGCATCTGCTAACATGTCATTTGCTGCTACACTACATCAAGTCTGCTTGGATGAGAGTTCAAAGCGCTTCAATGAAGCAAGGTGATGAATAACAGACAAGACACTATTTAAACAGATCAAGAGTTATGGCTTTCAGGGCAAACCACTGACCTCAACATTAGAAAATCGTCCTGAAAGAGCTTTCTAAATTGACTTTTTTTTCACCTTATTTTTAGTTTCAGCCATTCCCAGCAGGAGGATCTAGGAGGGTCAGTCCACCCTGACACACATTACCACCCAGCATGAAGTCACAGGCTTGATGGGTGGTCCAGAGAGGCAGCAAAGTGTGCAAATTCAGTGTAGCAACTTTCCCCTCACGCTGTGTAGTTTCCATGTTTACACACTATGGGTGTTACAACAAGAATATTATGGACAAAATACCATCATGATTGTACCTGGTGTATAAATTATTTTTCTCTGTATAAACTGGAGCACTCTTGAATCTAAATTACCTTTATTTCCTATTCAATTTGTCAATATAAAAACTAGCACTAACAATTGCTTGTTGAGTGTTTGTAGAACAAACTATTGATTTTAATTGAAGATGCTGCAAAGAAAACTTTTTCGTGCACAGCGTATCCACACACAGTGAATTATAACCAGTATATAACTCCCAAATTTTGCTGTCACAAAATATTCTAAGTAAGACAACTAAATCATACCTATTCTGAGAAGTCACTGTTTGCTCTGCTGCAAGTGTTTATGTGGACTAATATAAGAAAGTGGATGATAACATTATCACAGATCATTTTATAACAAAGATAACTTTTCTGCACTAATACACAGGTCTCTGATCATGTTAAGTTTTGGTTATCCAGAGTAATAAAAAAAATAAAGAAAACCTGCACTGACCCAAATAACCGACTTTTTATCATTTATAAACATATATTGGAAGCAATAGATTGGACAAATGATTACTGTGCTATATGACTGTCCAGCTTCATTCTATGGATCTTGTCTAACCCTCTATGATACAAACAAACAAACAAACAATCACAACAAAAACACCTCTTAAAGCACTCTTACTCAGCCCTGAACAAGATATCTGAATTAGCTTATATGCCAACCAAATAGACTGAGCGTGGTGGTTTAAATCAGATGTATAACTCATTTGTTTTGAATGCTTACTCCTCAGTGGGAGGTAATTTGGAGGAGGTGTGTAACTAGGGGACAGACCTTGTTAATTAGCCCTCCGTTTGCCAGTGTTCATTCACTCTCTTGCTGCCGTTTTCTTTTCTACCTATTGTGGTATGGAGGTGATGTCCAGCCTCTGCTCATGCCATGCTTTCCCTGCCATCCTGAAGCTTCCCCTGAGACTGTGAGTCCAAAGGAAACCATTCCTCCCATCAGCTTCTGTTAGCAATGGCCCAGCATCAGGGACATCTTTCTTCCTGCTACAAGATGAAGTTCCTGGAAAACCTGATAGCAGTTGTCACAGGGTAGGAAGAATGACTGAATGGATCCAGTGCTTGCAGCCCTACATTGAGGACCTGAGTTTGGATCTCAAGACCCCAAATAAGACCAGACACTGTAGCAGCATCGGCAACTCCAGTGGGCCTATGGTAAGAATAGAAGCAGAGGTAGAAGAATTTTCCAGAAGTTCATGAGGCTGTTAGCCTGTGTCAACACATATTTACCTCTGGTTTGTAGAACAAGGTCTCAGGTTTTCTAGGGTTCATATAATGTTAGTTGTGGCTTTATCCTCACTGGCCTTTGTTATTTTTAGGATGTTCCAACTACTCTGATTTTCGCTTGGACTTTCAACATGAATGCATGATAGACTTTGCCTTTTCTGCATCAATCGCGATGATCACATTATTTCTATCCTTATTGTATTTATGCAGTGTGTTATATCAATTGATTTATGTGCATTCAACGGACCTTGGACATACTTGGATATAATGGAAATTTTGCTTCTTGCATTCTTGGATTCAGTTTGTGAGAAACTTCTTGAGAATTTTTGCATTTATGTTCATCAGGGAAATTGCTCTGTAGTTTTCATTTTCATTTGTGTGTTTATCCTCTGTAGAGATCAGAGTAATGCTGGCTTTAAAAAATGAATTTGGAAGTGTCTTTCCTTTTCTATATCATGGAATACTTCAAAAAGAGTTGGTATTAGGTTATGTTTAAAAATTTGAAAGAATATTGCTGTGAATCCATCAGGTCCTAGGTTTTACTTTGTGCTGGTTAAAAATTCTTTTTAAAAAAAATACTTATTTGCAAGGAGAGAGAGAGAGAGAGAGAGAGAGAGAGAGAGAGAGAGAGAGAGAGAGAGAGAGAGAGAGAGAGAGAGAGAGAGAGAATGAGCATGCCAGGACATCCAGCCACTGCAAATAAACTCCAGACACTCGCGCCACCTTGTGCATTTGGCTTATATGGGTACTGGGGAATTGAAGCCGGGTCTTTAGGCACTGGAGGTAAGTGCCTTGGTTAAAAGTTCTTAATGAAGAAATTGGGAAGGGAAGTAGTGGCCTAGTCTTCAGAGAGTCCTGATCTAATATTAATAAAATCAATATTAATAGAGTGTTAGAAAATTAAGAATAACATGTTTCAAATAAACAGTAGAAATCAGAATTATCATGGAATCCTTATTTAAAATTAATTGTGACAACCTCATGATTTGTGAAGGTTTTTGACTACAAGTGTAAAGGAAATCCATATGACTCCTATGTGTGTTAGGAGAAACAAATCACGCTTGGTCTTGTGACAGGTTAAAATCTAAACTGATTAGGCAGGAGTTAAAGATTTTCAGTGACTGATCAAATTTCCCTAATACTGCTCTCAACCATAGTCCAAATCATTCATTTCATCCACATAAGTGCTTTCATGGCTATCACAATTAATTTTGGTCCATATCACTTATAAATGTCAGCCCTTCCTTTTCTTCCACTGGGCAGACACTGACTCTTCCTTTGATTTCCCATCTATTCTTGTTATACATAATTACAGAATACTGGACCTGTTCATGTCACCGAATCCTTCAGGTATGTCTTGCATTTAACCTTGGTTGCAAATTTCCAGAGGGCATCATTCACATGTTAGTTATTTGTTTATTTGTCATATTGTCCTGGATTCCAACATTCTTTGACGAGGGATAATCATCAGCAAAGTTTACTATAGACATAATAAAACAAATCCTTAAAAACCAAATTCTTTATCAGGTTGGTAATCTACCTTAACACTACACAGATGTTAGAAAGAAAATTTAACTCCTGACCCAAATGCTCGTTTCTCTATTTAATTTATTATGGTGTGCACAGATACAGCTGTGGGTTGAATTATGTGTTTCTATAATGTATATGCAAGTTTTAACCCCTAGGACCTATGAGTATGACCTTATTTGGAAATAGAATCTTTGTAGATATAAGCAAGATGAGGTCATATTGAATAGGAGTAGCTCCAGACCAGTGATTAGTGGACTCCTAACAGGAACATTTGGACACATTAACTTACAGATAGAGTGCAGAGTACAAACAGGCAGGGATTGTCATATGTTTGCAACCCAGGCAACATTGAAGATTTCAGGCTGTCTCAAAGATCAGGAAAAGGCAAAGCAGGATCCCTTATCACAAAGAGGAGATCCATGCTCACAACACAATTTTAGAACTTTGTCCCAAGTATTATAAGTCAAAAAGTTCTGCTGCTTAAGCCACTAAATTCATACTATTATTAAAACAGTATTCCTGGGACAGTAGATCCTATCTAACTGTACTGCTAATGCATGAAGCTGACCATCAGAGACTGGTGAATGAGAGACCGCGCAGGTCTCCCTTCAGGGTAAAGCAATCCAAACATAGCAAGTGTGTATGAAATTCACATACAATGTGTGAATCAAATCCAAGACGGCTTATCAGGTGTAAGTCTTGTGTACGTATTCATACATGTCTACCTACATACATAAATCTTTACAAAATCTGAATATATTTTTACCCCTTTCATTTGTTTTTTTTAATTTGATATATAATGCAACAGGTTTCATTATAACAGTTTTATATTACTTTCTGTTGGTACTTCTCTACTGCTCCTCATTTATTTTGTCCAGACCTCTTTTGTTCTTCGACTCCCAGACATCTCCTTTTCCTTTCCATTTCGCATGTGTGCTGTTTTCCTCTCTCCTCATTCCTTAAATCCTCATTTCCCTGCTCATGCTCACTTTCTGGCATCATGACTTATATCCACACATACTGACATCCATGCACACATAGAGAGAACATGAAGTGTTTATCATTTGGAGTCGGGGTCACCTCACAACATAACAATTTTCACATCCGTCCACTTTTTTTTTTCCAGTACATTTCACTGTTTTCTTTATGGCAGAATAAAACCGCATTGTGTATATATATATATATATATATATATATATATATATATATATATATATATATATATATATATATATATATATATATATATATATATATATATATATATATATATATATATATATATATATATATATATATATATATATATATATATATACCATTATACCATATATTTTCAATGTACTTTTATCTATTGTTAGATATCTATGTTGGTCCCTATTGTATTCAACTTTCTCATTGCTGTGACAAAGAACCCAACAAAAATGCAGTTTGTGGAGGAATGGGTTTATTTTGGCTTACAAACTTGAGGGGAAGCTCCATAATGGCAGGGAAAATGATGGCATGAGCAGAGGGTGGACATCACCTCTGCCACAGCACTGCAAACAATGGCAGGTAGGTGTGCCAAACACTGGCAAGGGGAAGCTGGCTTATAACACCAATAACCCTGCCCCCGACAACACAGCTCTAATGAGGTTCTAATACCCAAACTGCCTTCAGCTGAGGATTGGAGCACTCAGAACACATTCGTTTGTGGGAGATATAGAGATCTTCAGGGAATGTGCCCAGGAGTACTATAGCTGAGTCTTATTTCCATCTAATTTTTTATCTCACACTCTCACCAGCAGTGAATGAGGACTCCTCTTTTGCTATATTCCATAAATCTGAATGAGTCTCTCGAACATTATTGGATGAAGGAATCACAGTCTGTCTATAAGTGCAACATTCTCACCCAGACCCTATAATTTATTCACATCTATGGGATGAAAGAACATAAAAAATGCAATTTTCAATAACTTCAGAGCTTTTGGAACTAATGGGTGATCCACAACCCATCAGAGAAGTACCTATCCAGCCCAAATAAGGTCAGGTTATAAATATAAGGAATATGTATCATGTCTACCATGATTGAAAATGTGATATAATTAATCATGCATGGCATTTATTATCTAAGGATTTATACACAATGGGAAATTTGAGAAAAATGGAAACTCCAGCTCAAAGTCTAGATAACTAGAAATTCCAAATCATTTTTTACTTGGCTGGGAAAGTTTACATTGTAGTATAACATTGTTGTTTTGACTAATTACCGCTGTCTGTGGCAGCGGGGATGTTAGCCATAAAATAGCAGGAATGAATACCACCTCCCACTCCACTAAAACTAACAAAAGAAAAGAAAACAGTGGGGACCACATGTAAAAAGGCAACTGAAAATAACCAAATCAATTAGATCACATGACACTCTTTCTGTCAAATAATTGAGAAGTACTAATTTTCATGTCCCATCTACTGGGAGTATCAGTGATGCTAACACGAGAATCATATACAGTCACTGCCTTTCTTTGAGAACAGTTTTTGTGTTTTTTGTTTGTTTGTTTTTGTGTTGTTTTGTTTTTTAAAAAAGTCTTTCATTGATTGGAAAAAGCCTTTAATTGCAATGGCACTAAATACGGCATGATTCTCTTCTACTTTTCTGATTTGTTGGACATAAGAATCTTTGTTTTATTTTTCGACTGAATTCTGTTAAGCTGGCCAATGTAACACACACACACACATATAGTGCATATTTTAAAATTTAAAGTATGAAATCAGCAATGGCTTGGCTTGCTGTGAGGTTAAGGAAAGTAAATTATTTCAGATTAAGACTCTGATTAGATAAAAATAACTATGAAAATAAGTAATTTGGTAATGTCAGCTAAACTTACAAAAGCTCATATTCATCTTGGAGTCAAAGGTTGTGTTAGTATAGTGGCAAGCCAAGATGAAAAATTGAGTCAATTATTAAGATAATTCAAGTCTAAAATTGCTGCTATTTAGGAAGAGAGTATTCAGTTAATGGGGTCAGGATTTATGTAAATAAACTCTCGAAAATGACCAATTAGCAACCTTTTCCATTTCACTGCAAATGTATAGCATGTTCTTAATGATTTTCCTGGGAATAAGCTTGAGAAGTCCTCCATGATAAGTAAGAACCATAAAGATTTCCTACAATGAGCCAAGAAAATCTCAGCTACTCAGTGCATGCCTCTTTTGCATCGTAACCAGACAAAGATGGATAGAAACAACGTAACTGGAATTATGTCATACTCTCAACCCCTACCTTTTTCTGCATTGTTTTTAAAACCTTGATATGAACCCTCATTCCTCTACACATTTATTAAATGAATTTATAAACACTCTAAGATGGTGGTTTTTAATATAATTAATAGCTAATAAGGAATTCACAGATTTGATCTAAATTAATTAGCATATTTTATTAATCTTGATTCTACAATGATGACCTTGTGTTTCCCCTAATTGCTATCTGTAACAGTTTGGGTAGAGTTAATAAACGTTTAGTAGGGCACATTTGTCTGTTGTTTATTTGTTTGTTTGAGACAGGAGTTTACTCTAGCCCAGGCTGACCGGGAACTCACTCTGTAGGCTTCAAACTCAAGGCAATCCTCCTACCTCAGCCTCCTGGTGCTGGGATTACAGGCATGAGCCACCACACCCAGGTATTAGGACTCATGAATTGAGATGTATTCATACTGAAGTCACCAAACTAGACATTTGATTAATTTACATTTGTCTACAAGTATGAATAACATCATCACAAAGGTAAGATAAGAAGTGTCCTTTATTATCTTCATAATTGCATATCATAATTAAAATATTTCCATAACAAAATATCTAAGTAATATACAGGTTGTTTATGGACATTATGAAGAAAAAATTGGAGATAATCACCACTCATGTTATCAGTTTTAAGACAGGATAACCCTATGTAGCACAGAGTGACTTAAATTGCCAATCCACCTGCCTCCTCTGTCTCACCAGTGCTGTATTACAGATACACACCACTACACCCAATTATTTCTATCTTCTTATGATTTGTGTATTATCTATAAAATTCACATTCAATAATTTTATCCAAATATTTAACATGAAAAATTAGTTGGTTAAGTATTTTAATAAGACATCATTTTGTAATATTACTTTTTACAGGCACAATTTTCTTATACCATAAAGGAAATCTGTTTTGTCATCCAAATATTCTTTAAAACCCCATAGACATATTTCCTCATCGATTACAGTATTTGTAAATGTTAAGCATATAAACAAATTTGATACTAACATACTGAAGACACTGAAATGAGTGATGATAGAACCCACAAATAATTATAAATATTTAAATAAAATCTATAACGCAGCTTCTGTGTTTAGCACTCAAGAGGAAATGTTTATAACTATTTTCTTTTAATTTTCAGAATTTTATTTAGAAAGCTGGATAGGAAACATAATGTAGTTTGAGAAATTCAGGTATATCCTTTCATAAAGCACTCAGCAAGCCCTCTAGAACTGAGTGTATAACGCATCTCAGGCCATTGAAATTAGTTATTAAAATGATTTTCATTAAATATCTTCAAGTACTATCATGCATTCAGAGGGTGTGATATAGAGACCAAAACACAAATACAGAAAGACTATCTATCTCTATACCCTTAATCATTAATAAAGAAGAGATCAGCTGTTTCTGACATGTTAGCATCCTTGAGTAAGTAAATAAGTTTGCTAAAACTAAACAAAGGACATTACTCAAAGCAATTCAGTAATTGGTGAAGAATGACCATAAAAGACAAAATAAACAGTTTTTGATCGATTAAATTACAATAGATCATATTATAGGTACAAAATGAGTGAAATCATTTCTTCTAATGACTTACATAGGCAATCTCATTTGTGCAAATGAAGACAAAATTTTTTCTTCCAGTGTACTTTGTAAACTTTTAATTCCTTTCTGTCACCACGATGAAGTAGATTTTCTTGCTCTTGTTGCAGAGTGATGGTGTGCTTTCCTTCTTCTCATCTCTAGGCATCAGGAGCTCCATCTTTCACCTCTACATGCACTGTTAGATAAGTTGATTTGGTTGCTGTGTTTTAAAAGATACTATTTACAAAATTGACATAAAACTGATCTATGATAATCATCTTGAGTTCACTTTCTTTAAGTCATGCCTAATTAACTTTATTATGTGTTTTTTGTTCTGATAAATAAGATGAGATGATTTATTTCTCTTTATGTTTGTGTGTGTTTGTACATGCTCACGTGTTTGCAGGTGCATGTGTATATTGGGGTGTGGAGTGTGCGTCACATGCATTTGGAGGCAAGAGGAAAATTCCCAGGAACATTGTCCACCTAGTTTGGGGCAGTGTCTCTCCTTCATTTAGAGAATGCCAAGTAGGCCAGTCTGGCTGACATTGACTCCAAGGAGTCTCCTGTCTCCATCTCCCCAGCACCGAAGTTATACACCACAGAGCATTTACCCTGGGCTCAAACTCATGTCCTTATGCTTGCTGCAAAGCAAATACTCTTGCCTAGTATGATCAGTCTGTATTCATCGTTTTTAGTGTGTTGTTGTTGGGCCATTTTAAAATGGGAAAATTCAAACCTCCCACTTGTCTTAATGCAGAATTAGATTTCCGTTCTTTCTATTTTGGTGTGAACTATTAGGCTGTGGTTTTCTTTCTGGGATCACTTTTTTTAAAAAATGTTTTCTGAGATATTGTCTTGATTTAGCCTGGGCTGACCTGGAATTCATTATGCAGTCTCAGAGTGGCCTTGAACCTAAGGTGATTCTCCTACCTCTGCCTCCATGGTTCTGGGATTGAACATCTCTGACCTCTCTTCTGGTCATATATGAAAAGTTGGTGTGCATTATATTGTATGCACATTTTTAGTCTCTGTTCCATGTGGTGTTTGGTTTTGAAAATTCATGTGTCTGTCCTCAAGTTCCCTAATTCCATCATCTGTCATCTCAACTCTCAAGTTCATTCATGGAGTGTTTAATTTATGTATAGTATTTTCAGCTACACCATTTCCCTTTTTTTCCTCCTATCACTTCTTTTTATTGCTGAAAATTTTTACTTTGCATTTCATTTAAGAGAACTGCCTTGGATTGGTGACAGCCACTTTGAAATTCCTTCTAGACAGTTAAAGCATCTGCCTTATCTCTGCCATTGTGACTTTTTTTTCTCAAGCATGTTGTGATTATTTTAGTTTTTGATATGGTGGTAGAGTTTTAAATTGTAGCCTAGATAATTTTTGGTCTATTCTGATTAGTGATTCAGATTTTTCTTTAAATTTATGTGTCAAGCAGTCAACAGACTTTGGTTAGCATGAAAATCTTGGACTACTCTTGTGGGCAATTCTCGTTATAAACTTTAGGGTGCATGTTAGTCTGATGGTTGATTCAGACTGGTGATTCTGGCCAGCCATTGTTCTTTACCCATGTTGATGGAAGGGCATGTCAATGAACCAGAACATTCTCTCAGATTTTTTTTTAGGATGGCATTTATACAAGATATCCAGACAAGAGCTAAATAATATAATCTGGAGAGAAGGGAAGAACAAAATGTGGTTTAAGAGAAAAAAAAATATTTAAGTCAGCTTTATATACTTATAGAGCATTTGAATACACTTACTGTTTTCATACTACATAGTTTTCAAGGGTGGTAATGGGATCTCAGTACCATGGTCTGTATGACCAAATGTGTTGGATGGAGGCTGACTCCACTCCGACTTGTGATTGCTATTTCTCCTATAGTATCAGGAGGGATGCAGGCTTGGAAACAAAGAACTTTTATCAGGTGACAGTTACCAAAAAACAGGAGAAATTTGGAGACTCCTAGAGACAGATAAAAGTTCACAGGGAGAAAGCAGGAAATACTAAAGTCTGACATGCATGTGACATTGTAATTCCATTTATTACTCAAGTATTGTAAACCTGTAAATCTGGTTATTTTCTATTGGTTATTGGTGAATGATATAACTATTTAACCTGTCATATGAAAAATTGAACAATATCTTGGAAATATTTTATAAAATCCCACAAATACAATGAATAAGATGCTACTAACTCCAAACAATATTATCAGGGAACAAAATATATTCTCAATTCTTTTTTAGTATTTAAAATAAGTGATGCTCAAGGAAGATTAATTATGGTAACACAGTCAATGACAGTTGGTCACACCATTTCTGGAGTTAGTATAGTTGCTTACTCCTACCTGATTACCCAAATTTATTGCTCCATTAACAGGAAGATTCCTCAACCCTTCTCTTCACCGCCCCTGAATTTATGTGAACAGCATACGAATGAAATGGAGAAAGTATTGGGAATGCTATTTAGTCATTGATGTTTGTTACTATGGTGTGTGTGGTATGGTGTATGCCACGTCCATATGCACATGGATGGAGGCCAGGAAAGAACATGAAATGTGCTCTTCCATCGCTCTTCAATAACTTTAGCCTTGAAATCGAGTCTCTCTTTGAACCTAGATATGTTGAACAGAAACACCCAGTGATCACAGCACATATCACCAGTGACCCATCACAAGGCACATCACAAACATTTACAGAGCAATGACCTTTGTTTCAGCTTGGATATTTCCAGCTGTTGCTCCAGGAAGTTTCATTTTCTTCATGAATGAATAAAATTCCATTGTTTATCCAGCCACGTGTTGATGGACATGTAGGCTGACTCCATTTCTTTGCTATTGTTAAAAGAGCAGCAATAAACATGATGTCCTCTACATTTTATGTATGATGAAAGCATTTGGTACTTGACTTTCTGAGTCTGGCTAACTTCACTTATGATGGTCTCCACTTCCATCCACTTACCCTCAGACATTATGATTTCACACTTATTGATGGCTGAACAATTCTCCACTCTGGGTACATATACATCATATTTTCTTTATGCCTTTATCTGTTGATGAGCATTTATGCTGCTTCCATAATGAAACATACTACGTACAATTAATATTCTCTAATAAAATATGAAAAATCAGGGAGATTAATCCTATAAGTACCAAAATATATTTCTGAGTCATTTTAAGATGCTATGTATGGACAACATTCTGTTTTAATATTTTATTTAGTTATTGATTTATTTGAGAGAGAGAGAGAGAGAAGAGAGAGAATGGTTGCAACAGGGCCTCCAGCCACTGCAAAATAACTCCAGATGCATGTGCCACATTGTGCATCTGGCTTCCTTCTGCTTTACAGGCAAGTGCCATAACCACTGTGAAATCTTTTCATCCCAGGACAACATTCTCAAAAGACCATTTCTTAGCAATAGGCATTCAGTTAAATTGAAGTTATTGATTTTACATAGTTTCTTATGATAAAATGAAATAAAGAGCTGGTGTGTTGACTCACACCTTTAACCCCAGCATCAGGAGGCAGAGGTAGGAGGATCTCTGAAAATTCAAGGCCACCCTGAGAGTACATATTGAATTTAGGTCAGCCTGGGCTAGAGATCCTACGTTGAAAATAAAAAAAAAATGAAAACAAAAAAGCAAAAAGAAAAGAAAATGCAATAAGGTTTCTTAGGTCTTGAAACATAAGTCAAAGTAAAAAAAAAAGGAATTTTTTAAATCTTTCAGAGGAAAAAAATATTGTTCTTTGAGAATTGCCTTAGTAGAGGTTCCTGTAGAATTTATTGAAGTTTAAATTGAAATTTTAAATTTAAACTTTCATATAAAATTTTGTAATTAAAATTTCAGGTTAGTTTATAAATTGGAAATGGTAGATGGCTTCATTCATATATCTGAGAGTCTCCTTGGTATCTGGACCATCGCTGGGCCTTACATCTATATTTGTAATTCTACAAATTCTACTGTCTACTGCAAAGAACTAGAAGTTCTTAATTTAGCAATTTCCTTCCAAGAACAAAATGGGAAGCTAAAACATTTCACTTTAAGAATAGGAATACATCACAAATAACCACATTTATTTTATTATATAGCTCAGCAAAGTCCTATGTTCTGAGAAAATAAATGGGAGAGAAAATGGACTTTGTCATTAATGACAGGAGGAGCATAGGCCTACAGGAATGGTTATTTCAAAAATTAACCAGCCATATGGTATTACCAAAAGGTAAAAAAGTATCTTTAATAATAAAAACATTAAGTTCAGTCATAAAATTATAAAAATGGATCAGTGGAAGAAAAAATGTGAAAAAAATACCTGATTATGTGTGAAAATTGCATTTCATTTTCTTTTATTCCATTTTTATTGATATATACTAATATTACACTTGTTTCTGGAGATATGTGAAGATTAGATAGATAGATGATTGATTATATATATATATATATATATAGATAGATATAGATAGATAGATAGATAGATAGATAGATATAGATATAGATAGATATGGCTATGTATGTAGATATATATATATATATATATATATATATATATATAGAGAGAGAGAGAGAGAGAGAGAGAGAGAGATAGAGATGGAGATAGAGATGATATAATTATAGATACATACCAGATAATTAGCCTTTGTTATGCATAGTTAGCCACATGCTGCTGGGATGAACCTCCAAACCAGGTACAGTTTGGGGAGGAATGTATTTATTGAAGCAATAGATCCAGGGGAAGTTCCAGAATGGAGAGAGGCTGGTCCCATTTCACAGGTCAAAACAGAGAGAGAAACCCATCACCAACAACTCCGAAAGCAAGTGACCACACTCCAAGCACTCAAACTCAAAAACAGGAAGACCTTTTGGCTTGAGCTCACACTGCTCTCTGCATATGTATTGCTGCAATTCCAGACCCACCCCCTGAAACTCTTTAGGGCTTGACCTTAGGATCCAGGCAAGATGAAGCCCCCTCCAGCCAGACAGATGGAGAAAAACTTTAATAAACTCTTGAATCTATTAGGGGACACCCATTCAAACTACCACAGCCTTCATTTCTCCATAAATATTTATCATTTCTTTATGTTGGGAACCCTTACACTTTTAATTTTCATTTTTAATAAAATATATAACTAGATAAAGAATACATATGTGATATCATATCTAAATTAAGGAATGTTCAAACTCCATTTCACATTACAGAAAATACCAAATTTATTTCTACTAAATTGTGTATTACTTACAAGCAATTTTAAATTAATAGAAAAATCAGATTCTATCGCTCCATTATTGTCCTCTAAAAGAATAATTTTTAAACAACATTCAAAGCACAAAAACAATAAAGTAAAATAATTTGCCTCTTTTTAACATTTGGAATTGCAATTGATAAAAAATAGTATACTAGGGGCTGGTGAGATGGCTCAGTGGTTAAGGCACTTGCCTCCAGTGCCTAAGGTCCCAGGTTCAATTCCCCAGGACCCACATAAGCCAGACCCACAAGGTGGTGGCCCTGGTGCGCTCTCTCTCTCTCTCTCTCTCTCTCTCTCTCTCTCTCTCTCAATAAAATACTTTAAAAAATAGTATACTGGGAAATGTTTTGTGATATATGTCAGAGAATGAAACAAATATACCTAATGGGAAAATAATCACAAAATTTTTCAGTAATTAAAAATGACTAAACATAAGAAAGTGAGTGGCAGTAATATGGTATGTAATGTATAAACATGTATACATTAAATAAAAGATCCACCAGTGATGAATTAACAAGCTATAACAAGATATAATGGTGCCAGAATCTTCTTAATTATGAAATGATAACTTAAATGAGGGAAATATTGAAAATATAATGAAAATGTTTTTTAAAATAGAATGGATATAAACAGTGATGTTGCTAAAGTTGAGAAAAATGTGGAAGAATTTAATACAACCCATAATAGTTGAAAAATGATTTTGATCAATGATTTCATTTATTCATGCTTTATCTTAAAAGTATTCTAAAGTACATA
>PVHP010007803.1:7083-55547 GCA_004024765.1 Zapus hudsonius
CTAAGAATCAGCCGCTTTTATAGGAAAAGAGACACGGATCGTCCCATGATTGGCTGGCTCCTGCTTGCCACCTCCAGGCGCCACGGGATTGGCTAGGGACAGTTTCTCAAAGCATTGCCTAAGGTGGAGTTGTTTCCCACTTAGCTGCAAGAGAGGGGGCGCCATCCTGCCATGGCGATGTCCCGGCTCCCTGCATGTTGTTGTTGTTTTTTTGAGGTAGGGTCTCGCTCAAGCCCAGGCTGACCTGGAATTCACTATGTAGTCTCAGGGTGGCCTTGAACTCATGGTGATCCTCCTACCTCTGCCTCCCAAGTGCTGGGATTAAAGGCGTGCGCCACCATGTCCAGCTTTTTTCTCACATTTTTGAGGAGGGGCTTATAAAGTATCCCAGAAACAGAGGTATCAGTGGGTCTCATGGTCTGCCTCAAGAGGGTTATTTATTTACAAGGTATTAGATTCCAGGTACCTAATGAGGACCATAATCTCCTGTTTTTGGACACAAATCTATAGAAGTACTTTGTGATTCTGCTTCTGGATGACACTAGTAATACAGTAGTTTCCATACTCCTGTGTGGGATGCCATAGTTAGGCTTTCTGTTGTAGCAGCTGACCTCCTGGGTAGTCCTTTCCTTGTTGGTGCCTCCAGGTGCCTTTCAAGAAGATAGCGAAGATACAACAACTACCTGACAAAAGCAACTTAAAGAAGGAAGGGTTTGTTTCTGCTCATAGTGGTTTTTTTTTTTTTTCAGGTAGAGTCTCACTCTAGCCCAGGCTGATCTGGAACTCACTCTGTGTTCCCAGGCTGGCCTTGAACCACTATGTCTGGCTTGTTTTGGCTCACAGTTTGAGGGTACAGTTCATCATGGTGGGAAGGTCATGGAGGCAGATGCAGTCAGGAAGCAGAGAGAGGTAACACTCATGCTCAGCTTGCTTTCTCCTTTTTATTTAGTCCAGGACCAGCCCAATGCAGCTCACATTTAGGATGGATCTTCCCTTCTCACTTAAGCCTTTCTGGAAACACCCTCATAACTAGAGATGTGCTTCTATGGTGATGATTAACCACCACAACTATTTCTTTTCAACTTTACACCTATATCCTTCACTTTAAATAATAACAATTCCAGTCCTGAAAATCCACCCTTAAAATCTCATTTTCAAGCTGGACATGGTAGCACACACCTTTAATCCCAGCACTTGGGAGGCATAGGTAGGAGGATCGCTGTGAGTTTGAGGCCACTCTGAGACCTGGATTCACCTGAGTGAATTCCAGGTCAGCCTGGGCTCGAGTAAGACTCTACCTCAACCCCCCCCCCCAAAAAAAATCTCATTTTTGTCTCACAGTACAAATGGAATTTAAAGCATCTCTAAACATTCCATAGTCTTTAATAGTCTTACTACTGTTCACAGGTCCAAAATCTCTTGAGACTTAATGAAATCAGTTAACTATGAACCTGTTGTAGTCAGCTTTCTTGTTGCTGCAACAAAGAACCTGACCAAAGCGGCTTGTGGAGGAATGGGTTTATTATGGCTTGCAGACACTAGGGGAAGTTCCATGATGGCAGGGAAAACGATGGCATGAGCAGAGGGTGGGTGGATATTACCTTTGTCACAGCAGATGGCAAACAGCGACAGGAAGGTGTGCCAAACACTGGCAAGGGAAGCTGGCTATAACACCCATAAGCCTGACCCCTCCAACAAGGTTCCAAAATTGCCATCAGCTGGGAATCAAACATTCAGAACACATATGTTTTTGGGGACACCTGAGTCAAACAATCACAGAGCCCCTATAAAATCAAAACACAAGTTACATACTTCCAATATACAATGGCACAGGATACACATTCCCATTCCTAAGAAGGAGGAGGATGGCAAGGAAAGATTGGACCAAAGCAAGACCAAAACCCCAGCAGGGCAAACACCAAATCCAGAATTCCACATCCAGCATCTGGAGCTTGTATTTAATCATCTAGGCTCCAAAAGCTTTGGGCCACCCTGTCTGTCAAGCTCTGTGCAGTTTACATAGACTCTTTATTGGGCCAGCTCCTCTCTGTGCCTTCTCCTTTTCTTGGTGGACTTCCTTCCCACTGTCCTGTCATCTCCAGAATCTTGGGGTCTCCACTGCAACTTGGGCTTTACCTTACAAGCTTCAAGCAATGGTCTCTCAAAGCCAACCCTGCCACACATTATCTGGCCTCAGTGGCTTTCTGGAACCTTGGTTCAGGCCTCAGTGACCCACTCACTCTTGTATCTGTCATGCCTGTAAAAACAGTACCACGTGGACTGTGCTGCCAAGTTTGGCTGCCTGTTCAAAATGTAGTGTGGTCCCCTTGGACTACAGCTACGGTGTCCTGTGGGTGCCTTTGAGGCTGACCCTGGGAAAACACTTCCCTAGGTGACCATTACCTACATTGTTATAAGCTAAAGTCTTCAGTGGGTGAGGGTTTGCCCTCAAGACAACTTTGCTATTGTTCCAGTACAGAGCAAGAGGCTTTAAAAAATTATTTATGATTATTGCTTAATTTGTATATATGTGGGCAGGCCAGGGTCTCTCGATGTTGCAAACCAGTGCCCATCCAGCTTTATGTGGATGGCTAGGGAATTGAACCCAGGCCAGCAGGCTTTGCAAGCAAGCAAGCTCCTTTAACTGCTGAGTCATCATGACAGTTCTAACAAGAGCCTTTAAAAAAGCATTTCAGGGCTGGAGAGATGGCTCAGCAGTTAAGGTGCTTGCCTGCAAAGTCTAACGACCCAAGTTCGATTCCCCAGTACCCATGTAAAAAAAAAATACACAAAGTGGTGCATACATCTGAAGTACATTTGCAGTGGCTGGAGGCCCTGGTGTGCTCGTTCTGTCTCTCTTCTTTCTCTTTCTGCTTGCAAATAAATATATAAAAATATTTTTTAAAAAACAATTTCAGCTATTGTTCTGCATCATTCTTGTCCACAATCTTGTTTATTTATTGTGTGTGTGGTATGCGTACATGCATATGCATCTTCATGTGGATGTGGGTGTGTGTGTGAAGCGTCCAGAGGTCAACATTCGAATGTCTTCTTCTTCTTCTTTTTTTTTTTTTTTGGATTTTTTGAGGTAGGGTCTCATTCTAGCCCAGGCTGACCTGGAATTCACTGTGTAGTCTCAGGGTGGCCTTGAACTCACAGTGATTCTCCCGAGTGCTGGGATTAAAGGCGTGCGCCACCACGCCCGACTACGAGTGTCTTCTTCAATCACTCTCCCCTGATTTTTTGAGATAGTGTCTCTCACTGAACCTAGAGCCCACTGATTCCGCTAGATCAGGTAGCCGGCAAGCTCTAGATCCCCTGTGGCTGCCTCTCCAGAGCCTGGGTTACAGGGAATGTGCAGTGCCCAGCATCTTTCATGGGTTCTGGGGATCCAAATTCAGCTCCTCACTTTTTTTTTTCCTGAGGTGGGTTTCATGTCACTCAGGCTAGCCTTGAACTCAATATGTAGCTGAGGATGATCATGACCTTCTGGGATTACAGGTGTGCAGCACCACACCAGCACTAGTTTCATGTGATGTTAGTAACCAAACCCAGGGCCTTGTGCATGCGAAGCAGGCGTTTTATCCACTGAACCACATCTCCAGCCCAGGTCCTCCAGCTTGCATGGCACTGAGCCATATTCCCAACCTCTCCCTTTGTACTGTGTGTTGCTCTTGGTCATCAGTGAATCATGCCTGTGGTATGGGAGGACCATGGACCTGCCCCCAGGGCCCTGCTTCACAGGTCTGCTACCAGAGATGTTTCTCAGCAGTCCGGGTTTTAAGATCTTGCCACAAGTGACATGAAGCTTTATCCACCCCTTCACAAATACTTACGAGTGCTGGATGCTTAACAATAAACAAAACACAATGCCATCTTTACAGAGCTGGCAATTGAGTGAAGATAGATACTCTCCTCAAAGTAAATTATGTAGAATGTTACAAGTTGCTGCTTTAGAAAAATGATGTGCAGTGGTAATGAAATACAATGGGGAATGTGGTGGGTGAAGTTTAAATATTAGAGGGTATCATTTGAGCCAGGCTTGAAGGACCTTCAGTATGCCTCTGTGAGTCTCTTCTGATTTTACTGAGTCTGAAAGAAGAAATTTGAAGGTCTCTGGTTGAATCTCTTGGGCCTGTTCCCTGTACGCACTGCTCCAGTCATGGCCCATCCTGTCTTCCGAGGGTGGAGGTGACAGCAGGCAGATTCTGTGAGAATGCAGCAGCAAGCCTGGGCCTGTGCAGGGATGGGGGTGTCAAGGGCTTGGCCATTCCTGGCACTGGTGTTCAAGAGGCCCACAGGGACCAAGAACTAACCCTCACCCTGTGAGAGGGAGCTGTCTGTATGCACCCTCCGGGTCTGAGTTGCAGGAGTCAGCCTGTTGGACCAGCCCAACCCAGCCTTTGTGTTGGTTTCAGTGAAAACTGCTACAAGGGCTCATCCTGTGAGGCAGGGATGTGGAGGTGATTGATGCCAGCCGTGCTCCACCCTCCTCCCCCTGGCTGGCTGAGTCACTGATTGTTGACTAAGAAGACTGAGGAGGCTCTTCAGCAGTTTTGAGAATAGAGGACTTCACTGCTCTGGTGCACAGGGAGCCCTCGATGTTCTGCCTGCACTTGAGCATCTGCGTTTCTTCCCAGAAGAGCCGTGACCATGGGCTGTCCCCCTACCCCCACCCCATGGTTTCCAAATCTGAGTAAAAAGTTCAAATGAAGGGCTTTCTTCCTATTTATCATTAAACTCCTCTCCCCACATTCCCTAATGCACTTCACTACCATTGCTTAGCCTTTTCCCAGAACACACAGCAACTTTCCTCCCTTGCCATCCCTGAAAATTTCCTGCTATACTGAGACAGGACAGAAAAGGAAGGGCTTGCTCATCTGCCTCTAGCCAGTTATCTTTCTGCCTGCATTTTACACACACACACACACACCTGCTCTTCCACTGTGGAGTTGAACTTAGGTAAAGGAGGAAACAGAAGAAATTATATGTCCCATTAAGACTCAGAATTTGTATGCAGTGAACTGGGAAGTGTTTTTTTTAAAATTTTTATTAATTTGTGTGTGTGTGTGTGTGTATGTGTGTGTGTGTGTTCGAATATGCCAGGGCCTCTTGCTACTACAAATAAATACAAATACTGGACACTTGTGTCAGTTTTTGTGTCCAGCTTACTTACATGGGTAGCTTGGGAATTGAACCTGATCCAGAAGGCTTTGAAAGCAAATGCCTTTAATCACTGAGCCATCTTCCCAGCCTTGGAAAGTGTTATTTTTAAAAATTGATTTATTTATTTGCAAGGAGAGAAATGGAAGAAAGACAGAGAGAATGGGCATAACAGGGTCTCCAGCCATTGCAAACAAATTCCAGATGCATGTGCCACTTTATGCATCTGGCTTCACATAGGCACTGGGAATCAAACCTGGGTCATTAGGCTTTGCAGGCAAATGCCTTAGCTACTGAGCCATTTCTCCAGCCCCCGAAAAGTGTTTTAAGCAGTCTGATGTGCTGCCCTTTAAAGGCCACTGTGCTGCTTTGAGATGATGGGCTTAAGGGAACACTTGCAGGTTTGCCGTAGGTCTTCAACATTCAATTTTTCTGGATTTGTAATGGGGTTGGCTGGATTGTATACCAAGTCAGTTCAATTAGATGAGCTCTTTCAGAGCTGAGGCCCTTTGCCATGGTTCTTCTCTTACTATTTGGAGAGCTGGATGAGCAATAACCTTTCACACTAGCCATCTTTGCTAAGAGATGAGCCTGTAAAGGGCCTTTTCAATAGGTCAGCACAGATTGTAAGAAGGTTAAAAAAATAGCAGTTAGAATAAAAAAATAGCAGTTAGAAAACTCGCTGGGCTCTGGATTCACGATGATGGCAGGCTTGGAGGGTATTATTTTACACATATTGAATAAAGTCTTAAGATATAAATAGCTGTATCTGCAAACTTTGAACTGTTGTTCACACACACATTTTTTAAAGACTCTAGTCCCAGGCTAGCCTCAAACTACCCTAGCAATCTTCCTACCTCTGCCTCCTGAGTGCTGTGATTAAAGGCGTGTGTCACCATACCCAGTGCCAGTATTCAGGGGTGTAGCACAAAGTTTCTAAAACCATCTTGGCTTTTTTTTTTTTTTTTTTTTTTTTTTTTTTTTTTTTTTTTTTTTTTTTTTTTTTTTTTTTTTTTTTTTTTTTTTTTTTTTTTTTGAGACAGGTCTTGCTTTGAAGCCCAGGCTGTGTAGCACAGACTTTTGATGCTCTAACCCCAGCCTGCCAAGTGTGCGTCACTTTTGTCATATTTAAAACCCTCCTGACCATGGCACTCTGGAAGGAGAAGCAGGAGACTAGAAGTTGGCATAAGAAGTGGAAGGGAAAAGGAAAGATTGGGAGCAGGGAGAGGAGAAGGCAAATTTGGAAGGGTTGTTAGGAAGAAGTAGAGATGGCACAACTCAGGACTTCCAAGTCTGTTGGTCAGCTGGAAGTTCTGGGCATGTTTGATTTCATCAGAGGACTCAGTGTCCCTAGAGAAGACGACCAGGGAATCTGCATACTGAATTATTAACCAAGAGGCTAAGCATTCGTTAGCAGCTTGTATCTCTTCCACCTCAAGTTTCCAACCTGCACTGGGGTTCTCAGTGTACTTGAAGACTGGGGGAAGTAGCTGCCTACTCACCTCACTCTTCCCCCCCTTTTGGGGGCCTCGAGGTAGAGTCCCACTCTAGCCTAGGCTGACCTGGAATTCACTATATGGTCTTAGGGTGGCCTTGAACTCAGAGATCCCCTCCTACCTCTGCCTCCCAGTGCTAGGGTTAAAGGCATGTGCCACCATGCCCAGCTCTCCTCCTTCCCTTTCTTTTTTTTTTTTTAATATTTTTAAATTTATTTGACACGAGAGAGAGAGAGAGAGAGAGAGAGAGAGAGAGAGAGAGAGAGAGAGAGAATGAATATGGACGTGTTAGGGCCTCTAGCCACTACAAGCTCCAGACACATGCGCCTTGTGCATCAGGCTTTATGTGGGCACTGGGGAATTGAACTCTGGTCCTTCTGCTTTGCAGGCAAACACCTTAACCGCTGAGCCATCTCTTCAGCCCTCCTTCCCTTTCTTGACTTGCTCTTTTCTGTTGGTCCAGTGCTAGTGAAGGACAAGATGGGTAGACAACAGGCCAGGGCTCGCTCACAGCCAAGAAGCCTGCTGGGAACACTGTCTGGCTTTGGCCTCCAGCTTACTGCTCCTGAGGTCTACCACTCAGCTTCCCTGCAGACAGTCAGTCTTATCCTATTCAGTAGCCTTGTCCTCTGCTGGAGAGTAAGTTCCCCTACCCTTCTCTGCAAGAGACAGATCACTCCTCTCTCCCAGCGGTCAGGAGCCCTTCTTGGGTCCTGAGCCAAGCTTGTCTGGCTCGGCTGGAAGCGCTGTGGCGTTGAAGATGTTTCCAAGGCCCTCTTCAGCTTGTCCCTGCTCTCTGCACCCCATCTTACTCAGCCTTCTTGCATTACTTACCCCCTGCACATCTCCCATCTTCCTCATCCAACATGTGGATTGTGCTACAACACGTAGGAGGCCTTCACCTTCTGTGCATGAATGGCTGACATATATGTGGTTCTAAGCCTGAGAACTGGCTGCACTCTGATCAGCCCGTGCTGATTAGATGATATTAATTCTTGTCTTGTAACCCTCCCTGCCCTTGTGAAGAATGGCCAAAAGGCTGGTGCTTAGGGACCTGGTATAGGCTTCCAGGGAGCCTTTCACCCTTCCTTCTAGGCCCTCTTGGTTAGAGAAAGGAAGCCCTCTGAGCTTGATTGACCTTTTGCTAGGTAACCAGAAGTCCCACTAGCTTAGGCACTCCTGAGGGAGCTATAGTTCTGTGTTAAGGATGATGTCTCGTTCATCTCCTCAGGTGTGTTGTTGTGTTGTTCAATCCCCGGAAACATAAACAGCACCACATCCTCAACAGTTCCAGGTATGTGAGCCTGCCCTCAGGGAGCACCTTCTTCTCCTAGCATGTGGGAGAGGGCCCTAGCCAGGGTCTTGGGGCCCTGGGGACTGGGGCACATTGGGTTCCAAGGCCGGATAGTGAAGTGCCATGTGTGCCATTGAGTCTTTTGGGCCTTCCTGGGGAGGCTGGGGTTGGAGCATGTATGGGTTGCTAGTGTCCTGCTAAGCCTACTCTGTCTCTTGTAGGAAAACCATCACTGCCCTTGCCTTCTCCCCTGATGGGAAGTACTTGGTTACTGGAGAGGTGAGTGAGGAAAAGGAGCAACAATATTGTGGAGTGTGGGTCGCCAGCCTTCAGCAGAAAACCTAGATTCTGGGTTCAGTTAGGGCTGCCGTCACCTTGGCTTCTTGAACAGATGCCAGATCTTGTGTTATGCTCTACTGTAACTGTTTCAGTCAGCTTTCTCGTTGCTGGCACAAAGAACCTGATCAAAAGCAAGCTGATTGGCGGAAAGGGTTTAATTTAGCTTACAGACTCAAGAGGAAGCTCCATGATGGCAGGGAAAATGATGGCATGAGAAGAGGGTGGACATCACCTCCTGGCCGACATCAGATAGACAACCACAACAAGGAGAGTGTGCCAAACACTGGCAAGGGGAAGCTGAGTATAACACCCATAAGCCCACCCCCAACACAGCTCCAACAAGATTCTAATGCCCAGTTGCCCAGTTTGCCATCAGCTGGGGACCAAGCATTCAGAGTTACATAAGTTTATGGGGGACACCTGAATCAAGCCATCACAATAACCAGTGTGTGTGTGTGTGTGTGTGTATTTTGCTTTTTTTTTTTTTTAAAGTAGGGTCTCTCTCTAGCCTAGGCTGACCTGATTCACCATATAGTCTCAGGGTGACCTCGAACTCAAGGCGATCCTCCTACCTCTGCCTCTCAAGTGCTGCGATTAAAGGTGTGCGCCACAATGTGTGTGTGTGTGTGTGTGTGTGTGTGTGTGTGTGTGTGTGCGTGTGCGTGTGCGTGTGCGTGTGCGTTTTACCCTGTTTGTTTATTGTTTTGAGG
This sequence comes from Zapus hudsonius, assembly GCA_004024765.1. Classification (NCBI taxonomy): domain Eukaryota; kingdom Metazoa; phylum Chordata; class Mammalia; order Rodentia; family Dipodidae; genus Zapus; species Zapus hudsonius. The sequence goes on from PVHP010007803.1 coordinate 16,086, forward strand.
CAAGTTCTCACCACAGCCCAGCTGGCCTTGATCATCCTACATTAGACTTCTGAGTGCTGGGATGACAGGCATAACCCACCAAGCCCAGTTAGTGTATGTCAGGATCACCCAGAGGGCTTGTGAAGGCACATACTACCAGGCATGCCCCTAAAATTATCTGATCCTGTAGACCTGGGATTCCCCAGATAGCTATCTTAACAAGTTCCTAGGTAATACTTATGTGGTAGGGAGATATACTTTGAAAACTGCAACTGTAGCCAGGTGTGGTGGTGCAAGCCTTTAATCCCAGCATGCAGGAGGTAGAGGTAGGAGGATCACTGTGAGTTACAAGATAGCCTAAGACTATGTAATGAATTCTAGGTCAGCCTGGGCTAGAGTGAGACACTACCTGGGGATGGGAGGGGGCAGTCTGGCCTGGTATTACACATCTTTAATCCCAGCACTCAGGAGGTAGAGGTAGGAGGATCACTATGAATTCGAGGCCACCCTGAGACTACATAGTGAATTCCAGGTCAGCCTGGGCTAGAGCGAGACCCTACCTTGAAAAACAAAAAGAAAGAAAACTAAGAAAGAAAGAAAGAAAAGAAAAAAGAAAGCTGCACCTCTGAAACAGTCTTTATCCCCGATGCCCCCTGCTGGGCACATCAGGAACACCTCTGCCCTTGGTTTTACTGCCAGGAGCAGTAGACAGTAATCCTCAGATCTCACTGCCTACCAGCATCATTCAAGAAGTTTTCTGGGCACTAGGGAGGCAGAGGTAGGAGGATTGCTGTGAGTTCAAGGCCACCCTGAGACTACATAGTGAATTCCAGGTCAGCCTGGACTGGAGTGAGACCCTACCTCAAAAAACAAAAAAAAAAAAGAAAGAAACTTTCTGGGCCCACTGTCGCCCTGATAGTGGTTGGTGTCCTCAGATATTTATTGAGTTTCTTTGGTGCCTTTGTCCTGCTCTTAAATGTTGGCCAAGGGCCCGTTAAAGAGAAAGCGTCCAGAAGCTGAGGTAAAGGCCCCTGGCTGCATTGCATACCTTTCTGCAGTCCTCACTTTTGCTTCTTCCTTCCCTGCAGAGTGGGCACATGCCTGCTGTGCGGATCTGGGATGTGGCTGAACGGAGTCAGGTGGCGGAGTTGCAAGAGCATAAGTATGGAGTGGCTTGTGTGGCCTTCTCCCCTAGTTCCAAGTACATTGTCTCTGTGGGCTACCAGCACGATATGATTGTCAACGTGTGGGCCTGGAAGGTGAGTGGCTGGCATTCCCATGGGCTTCCACTGTTAGTGGAGAATCAGGAAGCTGCTGAGCTGAGCTGCCTCATCCACCCTGTTGATCTCAGTTACATTTTAGGAAATTGAAGCAGAAAATTGTGAGTATGTGCCAAGCTTATTACTAGCAGGGGCTGCTAGCTTTATGCCTTCTCATACACCCGAAGAATTAACCTTTGAGTCTCTGGAAAGGAATTCTCCCCACCCTTTTTTCTGACCAGTAAATCCTAGAAACATTTTTTCAAGTAGAAATTCTTTCTAGTTCACCTCCATACTTGGAGCCTTTTTCTTCTTAGCCCCAAGAGTAAGAACTTCGATTCTTCCTTTGACCTTTCCTCCAGAAAAACATTGTGGTGGCCTCCAACAAGGTGTCTAGTCGGGTGACAGCAGTGTCTTTCTCTGAAGATTGCAGCTACTTTGTCACTGCAGGCAACCGGCACATCAAATTCTGGTACCTTGATGACAGTAAGACTTCAAAGGTGAGTGGCTGAGGCTCAGCCTACTCTGGGTATCTTCTTGTGTGCTTGGCGGTCCCATAGATGTTTTAGATGAGCCTGATCTGAGCTGGGGACAGGTCTCAAAGAGCAAGGGGGCTTGTGCCTGCCCTCTCCTCCTGAGGGCCTTGTTTCCAGGGGCTCTGAGGTGGATGGGTGGATGATGGTGGTGTGTCTTCACAGGTGAACACCACTGTGCCCCTGCTGGGCCGATCAGGGCTGCTGGGGGAGCTTCGGAACAACCTGTTCACTGATGTGGCCTGTGGCCGAGGGAAAAAGGCAGACAGTACCTTCTGCATCACATCCTCAGGGCTGCTCTGCGAGTTCAGTGATCGCAGGCTTCTGGACAAGTGGGTGGAACTTAGAGTAAGTAGCTCCCCAAGAACAGGCTCTCAGTGTGTTAATCAGGGGAAAACTTGTACCTGGGCTGGGTCCTCATGCATGCAAGAGGAGACTCCAGATGAAGACCGAAGGCCAGTCTTGGTGATCTGTATAACTGCCTTCTTCTCTCCTCTCCTCTGTTTCCTTTCTCCTGCTTTCCTTTTCTGCTCAGAACACAGACAGCTTCACAGTAAGTGCCCCTAGGCCTTCCTGTCTTCCTCAGGTTATTTCCTTCTCCTTCCTGGGCTTTCCTACTTTATCTTCTTGGCCCCTCTGAGGCTTTAGAAGGACCCTGATTTCCATCCCCCAACTGCACAAGGCTCCAGGCTTTCTGGCCACCTGCTGCTGGAGGGAGGGTATCTCTGGATGGCAGCTGAGGGTCTCAGGACAGAGCAGCTGGGCTGCTTTTCCCTTGTTCCTACCTTGACCCATTTCTCTTCTCACAAGTGACTATTACTATTGCAAGTGTTGGGGAGGAAAAGACAAGATTGGGTGGGTGGCCCTTACTAACCAGATCCACTCTATCCACAGACCACAGTGGCCCACTGCATCTCTGTGAGCCAAGACTACATCTTCTGTGGCTGTGCTGATGGCACCGTGCGTCTTTTCAACCCCTCTAACCTGCACTTCCTCAGCACCCTGCCCAGACCCCATGCCCTAGGGACAGACATTGCCAGCATCACTGAGGCCAGGTGAGCTGGGTTGGTCCCCGTCTCTATTCACACCTTGCGCCTGACTCTCCTTATAAGTGATTTAGAGAACATAGTAAAGAGTAGATCAATGCCAAAAGATTACCAGGAGCGCCTTTGTAGACAAAGAAATTTGATTTGTTGGTACTTGTCAGAACCAAGGCGACTACACCAATGAGTATCCTAGTGTGTCTCAGTTAGTGGGTGTTAGGAGTTTGTTATAAGCTCTGGATTTGTCTTAAATGATTTTAAGAATGGCATTTTTAAATCATTGTATGCTGTCAGGAAGTGGGGGAAATTTTACAGTTGAACATATTGATAATCTTTAAGCCCCAGAAGGAAGGAGTGGGATCAAGGGTTCTTCGGGCATTGTGGTTAGACCAGTGTGCTAAATGGATTACTGTCATCCTCGTTAATATCGTTAAAGTGTTTGGGATAGAACCCAGGGCCTTGCATGTCAGACAAGTGCTCTACCACCAAGCTATATCCCTAGCCCCATTTTTTTTTTTTTTTTGGACCTTTTCAAAGGTCTCACTGTAGCCCAGGCTGACCTGGAACTCATGGAGATCCTCCTACCTCACCTAGCCCCATTTTTTTAGTTTGTATGGTGATCTTTTTTGATATATGTACAGACATAATTATAGAGCAGCCAGTTCCACTTTTGTTTTGCTCCCATTGTGACCACAGAATTGGCTTGTTTGACATTGGTGGTCTGTGAGCTTGTGTTCATCTAGAGTTCATCTGGTGGTCTGTGAACTTGTGTTCACCATGCCCAGTAGTCAGTGCTGGGTCAAACCCCCAGCTGAGGGCTCTTAGGGGCTACTTTTTTCTTCTCAAGCATCTTCTTCCAAGCTTGTAGGTTTGGAAAGGGTGACCTGTGCTCTACTCCTTCCTTTGTGAGTTAGTTTCTCTGTTCTCATCAGTCTCACCAGTGTGCCCTGTCCTTTCTCCCTTAGCCGCCTCTTCTCTGGAGGGGCCAATGCCAGGTATCCAGACACCATTGCCTTGACCTTTGATCCAACTAATCAGTGGCTATCTTGTGTATACAACGACCACAGCATCTATGTTTGGGATGTGAGGGACCCCAAGAAAGTGGGCAAGGTGTACTCAGCTCTTTATCATTCCTCCTGTGTCTGGAGTGTGGAGGTATGTGGACTGGGGGGTGTCTGGAGACTGATAGAGTTTGATGGGATACCATTGTGATGACAGAAAATGGGGAACCCCAGATATAGCCTTTGTTCCTACTGCCTTCCTTATTCTCCAGTGCCATCCTGTCATGGGATCCTGGGCTTGAGCTTGAACTCCAGTCCTTACACATCTGTCTTCTTCCTCTGTGTGCCTGTCTAGCCTTAGTTTTGCCTCATCCTGGGCTCAGTGATCATGGCCAAGTTACTGAACTTGACCAAGCCTCATATTCCTTCCCTGTAAAATGATTTTCCTGATTTATCTAATTGTTCTAAGAATAAAATGAAATGATGTAAGTAGGAGACAGAGAACTATCTAACACATATGAAGAGTGTATCACAGCTATGTCTTACTTACTTACTATATGTCAGGCACCTTGCTAAGTCTTAGATTTCATTCCCTCTTATCTCCTCGGGCAGGCAAAGATTGCTCCCTAAATGAAAGTCTGATTTTTTTCCTCTGTCCTTTTAGGTCTACCCTGAGGTGAAAGACAGTAACCAGGCCTGTCTGCCTCCAAGTTCCTTTATTACCTGTTCTTCAGACAACACCATCCGCCTGTGGAACACAGAGAGCTCCGGGGTGCATGGCTCTACCCTGCACCGAAACATCCTTAGCAATGTGAGCCTGAAGCCCTGGGGTTCCCACTTCATACTTAGTACCCTCAGGCCCATGGCTTTCATCTTTCACTTCTGGGTCCCCAGACCTTGATCTTCCAGCTTTTGTTTGCCTGGCTTTCTGAGCCAAGGGTTTATTTTGCCCAGCATTCCTTTATTTTCACAGTGGTTTTGTGTTGGATCTGCCTTATCCTCTTCTGACCTGTTCCATTAGGACCTCATTAAGATCATCTATGTGGATGGGAACACTCAGTCCCTTCTGGACACTGAGCTACCTGGAGGAGACAAAGCTGATGGGTCCCTAATGGATCCCCGTGTGGGCATCCGCTCTGTGTGTATCAGTCCCAATGGACAGCATCTTGCTTCAGGAGACCGTATGGGTACTTTGAGGTAATACCAGGGCTGGATTGGGTACTGGCTGCTTCCTATGATGGTTGGAACAGTTATGTCCCCAAGGACAAATCTTTAGGAAGAGTTGTCTCAAAAAATTTTAGGGGTTCTGGGGAGATGGCTATGTGGTCAAATGTGCTTGCTTGCAAAGCCTGTTGGTCCAGGTTCAATTCCCTTGCCACCTATGTAAAGCTAGATGAGTATTCATTAGCAGCAGCAAAAGACTTTATCACACACACACACACGCACACACACACACACAGACTCTTAGTAAATTTAGGAACAAAATATTCTTTAAATGACAAATAAATTTTACAGTCCAGAGCCTAGGAGAAACTGTCTTAACCCAGTTGTCATGATCAACACCTACACCAACATTGTAAATCCATACATATTGTACTAAGAAGAACATAGTATTGTGTATGTTATTCTTACCAGAAAGGCATAAAAGTTCAGCCATGAGATAATCAAATGGAAGTACACATAACAGAGTCACTTGTCAGTGCTCTTCAAAATGTTGGTGTCATGCAAGGTGAGGAAACATGGAAAACTGTCATCGACCACGGGAGACAAGGAGAGTAATAACTAAATGCCATTTGGACTCTGGGTAAGATCCTGGATCAAATGAAAGGACATTGAAAAAAATGATGAAATGTGAATAAGATATTTAGTTAGAGTATTCAAATTATGCATGTTGTTAATATTAGGAAATGTTGGGAAAAGAAATATAGAAATCTGTACTTTGTAATTTTTCTCTAAACTTGAGTTTTAAAAAATAGGTTGAGGAGAGCATGTAGCGGAAGAAGGGGTTTCTTTCTCTTGAAGCCTGGAAGTGACCTCTTCTCATCTTTGTAGGGTGCACGAACTGCAGTCCCTGAGTGAGATGCTGAAGGTGGAGGCCCATGACTCCGAGATCCTGTGCCTGGAGTACTCTAAGCCGAACACTGGTAAGGAGGATGTCCAGTCCTACCTCACCTGGCTTTCGATAAACTCTTTTGGTTCATTTGGTTTTTGCAGGCTTTAAAGAAGAGAACAGCTCTGTCCCTGTGCTGTAGTTCATGCAGCTTAGGGATATGATTAATAATCAGTGCCTGTGGGGCTTGTTGTTGGGTGTGGTTAAGGGCTCATGTTCAGGACACAGAGGGGCTGATGGGGTTCTTCCAACCTCAGGACTGAAGCTGCTGGCATCAGCAAGTCGGGACCGGCTGATCCACGTGCTGGATGCTGGGCGGGAGTATAGCCTGCAGCAGACACTGGACGAGCACTCATCCTCCATCACGGCTGTCAAGTTTGCAGGTGGGGGACAGGGAGATTGAGGCAGCACGTCCTACCTGCCACCACCCAGCCCTGCTTCTTCCATGGAAGGATCGGCCAGTGGTGGGAAGTGTCGGACAGCCGGGGAGCCCAGGGCTGGATGGGAAGACAGATGGAGTGTAGTCTAGGGGACCTCGAACCTGCGAGTTTGGACTGAGGATGGGGAGCTGGGTTTAGCAGGAAGCATTCTGGTTTAATTGATTGGCACGCAGAGTAGCTGGAATGGGGGGAAACATGGAGGAAGGCAGCAGAGATGCTGCCCCCGTGTGGTGGGAACGGTAAGAAAACTGGATGCTCCCTCCTCCATAGCCAGCGATGGGCAAGTGCGCATGATCAGCTGTGGAGCGGACAAAAGTATCTACTTCCGCACTGCACAGAAGGTAAGGGGAGAATGGCAGTGGGGTCTCTAAATTCCCCTTCCTGAGGTTGTAAGAGGTGAAGGTTGGCCTCGGTGCCTGCCCAAGTGCTCCCTCCCTGCAGTCTGGAGATGGAGTTCAGTTTACACGCACACACCACGTGGTACGGAAGACAACCCTCTATGACATGGACGTGGAACCCAGCTGGAAGTACACAGCCATCGGCTGCCAGGACCGAAATATTCGGTAGGCGCTTCACTTCTCAGCCTTTCTGAACACCTTCTTTCCTGTTCTCGGGGTCAACTCTGTGCAGTTAAGCCCCCACATCTGCCCTTTTGTCCAAGACTGAACCCCCTTGAATATTTTGCCTTCCCTGAGCTGTTGGGAGGATGAACTGGGAATGGATACCAGGCGTGCTGGTCTCTACTCCTCACATTAACACATGGCCTTCTTCACAGGATCTTTAACATTAGCAGTGGAAAGCAGAAAAAGCTGTTTAAAGGGTCACAGGGTGAGGACGGCACTCTCATTAAGGTAAAGGTCTACTCGGAGGAGCATAAAACCAGTGGGTTGGGGACAGAGTGGTACCATGTGAAGAGGAAATGGTATTTCCTACTCTTCCAGCTGTGTCTCACTTCCAGGTGCAAACAGACCCTTCAGGGATGTACATCGCCACCAGCTGTTCTGATAAGAACCTGTCCATTTTTGACTTCTCCTCAGGCGAATGTGTAGCCACTATGTTTGGTCACTCAGGTGAGTATAGCCCCACAGCCCTACCCTTGCAGTCTTACTTTCCTCTTGTCTCTTGCTACACCTCAACAACTCTGTCTCAGCAGGGGCTAGTTTACTGGGGGGGGGGAGCCCCTGGTTGCAGAAGGGGACAGCATGGTATCTTTCCCCTTCTCTTCTCTCCAGACTCTGAGACCACAAAGCCCTGAATGTGGATAGCCCCTGACCATCCCCTTCAATGGATCCCATTCTTTACTACTAGAGAGAAGTTTTGTTGGAAATCTGGGATTGCTCACAGACCATATTCTTGGCTCTTTTCAGAAATTGTTACTGGCATGAAGTTTAGTAATGATTGCAAACATCTCATCTCTGTGTCGGGGGACAGGTAAGTAGAAGTCAGCTTCCTTGAAAGAGTCTTTTTCTGTGCCTTTCCTTTTCCTTCCCTTCCTGTCTGTCTCTTCTTTCTCCTCCCTTCCCCTTTTTTTCATCTCATGAATGTCTCCAAGTGGGACTGAGCAGGGATATTTCTTGGAGAGACCTGTCCTCTCAGTGGAGGGTGGCTCCGTCTCCTTGTGTACCTCTGTAATCCCAAGTGTGGCTGTATCCTAGCTGTATATTTGTGTGGCGCCTGAGCTCTGAGATGACCATCAGCATGAGGCAGCGTCTAGCTGAATTGCGCCAGCGTCAGCGAGGGGGCAAGCAGCAAGGACCATCCTCTCCTCAGAAGGCTTCCGGACCCAAGCGGTGAGTGTGAACTGTGAACAAGAGATGGGTCCCAATGGCTTTCTGTGAAATCCCTGCTCCTCCTCACTTGAGATCTAGCGTTTAGCAACTTTCTGTCTCTCAAGACTTTCCTCCTCATGTTGGTTTCTACTCCAAGGAGCTCCCCTCCCTATGACCTCTCTTGTCTTGGATTCAGGTACCCGGCCCCAGTGGTGCCTCCTCCTGCACCAGCCCTTTCATCAGACAGTGACAAGGATGGAGAAGACGAGGGTACTGAAGAAGAAGAACTGCCAGCTCTGCCCATCCTTACCAAGAGCACCAAGAAAGAGCCAGGTCTGTAGCAGACAGGCACTTGCTGGTGTAGTGCTGGGACCTTGGGGTGAGAGCAGCATGGTGATCCCACAGGGATGGATTGGTCTGGGCTCTTGGTCCCAGAGGTGGGTAGGCAGGAGACAATCCCTCTAACTGCCTGTTTCTGTCTAGCCTCGGTCCCTAGCCCAGCCCTGCTCCGAAGCCTGTCCCACTGGGAGATGAGTCGGGTAAGTTGCCATCATTACAGTGTGCTTTCAAGGTTACAGGAAGTGAAGGGATAGCAGCAGAGTCCTTTGGTTCATCAGGATCTGCCCATGAGTTCCATGCCTGTGTCCAAGGAAGGCCTCATGAGGGGAGTTAAGGCATCTGGGCTGGTTCCGGTCCTGGTCCTGGGTTAGGGATGAGGGAAGCCCAGTCTTTCCTTCTTGAGCCAGATGCGGTTAGTCAGTACTAGGAGAGATTCCCCACCTGCTCAGCTGCCTGGTGTCTGGGAGAAAATCCATCCAAGAGTAGCTTGAGGTAGAAAGTGTAGAAAGTAGAGAAGGGGTGTGTGAGCCACATGGTTAGAACTGAAGTTCAAGGAAACCAGGGGTCTACAAGCAGAAGTCTGGAGAAACTGTAGTTTTGAGGAGCCTGGTCAGGAAGTTAGCTCAGAGCAGTCAGAGGGAAAAGGCCACCAGAAGGCCAATTGCTAGGTGATTATTTCACAGTACCAGTGGGAGAAACAGACATTCAGAGCCCTTTTGTGTCCTGTGTTGGAATGTCAAGCCTAGTACCTTCTTCACCTGTCAGCACAGCTCCAGAGTCATAGTGGTGTGGACTCAGGCTATGTCGAGGGTCTTGAGCTGGTGGTGTGGACTATGCCAAGGGTCTCCAATCTAGGCTGTTCTTTTCTTCAGTGCTGTGAAAAGTCTTTGGGGTCTGTGTGTGCTGTCCTCAGAGTAGAGAACTTGTAAGAGGCCTAGCTCTGGGGTGTGTGACACACCAGGTGAAGACAGAGAGGCCTGTGGTGAGGATGTAGAGTGTAGCTAAGAGCATGTATTCCAGAGCCAGCCTTACCTGCAGGCCACTCACTGTATGTGGGACTTGAGCTAGTCACTGAAGTCAGTCTTCTGCTCCACTTCTAATTCCCCCATGTGTACAAATGGGAATAATAATGGTACCCACTTTATGAAAGACGTGGTAGGGATGAAATGAGCATGGAAAGGACCTGACACACGTAAGGAGCACATGAGCATTGTTAGCATATGTGATTCTTTCATTCTTTCTTTCGCTCCCTCTCTTTCTTCCTTCCTTTCCTTTCTTTCCTTCCTTTCCTTTTTCTTTTTCCTTTCCCTTTCCTTCCTGGCTCTTTCTCTTCCTTTCCTTCCTGTCTCTTCTTTCTCCTTCTTTCCTTCCTTCCCTTCCTTCCTTCTTTCCCTCCCTCCCTCCCCCTTCCTTCTCTTCTCTTCTCTTCTCTTCTCTTCTTTCTTTCTTTCTTTCTTTCTTTCTTTCTTTCTTTCTTTCTTTCTTTCTTTCTTTCTTTCTTTCTTTCTTCTTTCTTTCTTTCTTTCTTCTTCCTTCTTCCTTTCTTGCCACCCTCCCTTTCCCTTCCCCTTCCCTTGGTAGGATCTTACTCTAGCCCAGGCTACTTGCTCTGTAGCTCCAGGCTGACCTTGAACGTATAGCAATCCTTCTACCTTTGCCTCCTGAGTGCTGGGGTTAACAGTGTGCATCACCACACCTGGCGATTCCTCCTCCTCTTCCTCCTCTTTTTCCTCCTTCTCCTCCTGCTCCTCCTTCTCCTTTTTCTTCTTTCTTTGCTTGTACATGTGTTAAGTGTGGAATATGCATGTGAATGTGGCCCTACAGCTCCTCATGCACTCCCTTGCAATGGGGTGTGCTCGCCTGCAGCAGCCAGCCAGAGTGGAATGTAGTGGTCTTTTTTTTTTTTTTTTTTTTAATTTATTGTCCATAATGAGTTACAACATTTAGTGGGCTCCGCCTGCTCTTATTTCAGCTGGAGTCTTTTTTTTTTTTTGGCTTTCCAAAGTAGGGTCTTCGCTCTAGCCCAGGCTGACCTGGAATTCACTATGTAATTTCAGGGTGTCCTTGAACTCACGGTCAGCCTCCTACCTCTGCCTCGTGAGTGCTGGCAGCTGGAGTTTCTTACTGAAGCCAGAGTTTGCCCTTTTTTTGTTTTTTTTTTTTTTTTGTTTTTCCAGATAGGGTCTCACTCTAGCCCAGGCTGACCTGGAATTCACTACATAGTCTCAGGGTGACCTTGAACTCATGGTGATCCTCCTACCTCTGCCTCCCCAAGTGCTAGGATTAAAGGCGTGCACCACCACGCCCGGTTTAACATTTATTTTTGCAAATAGAAGAAGACAGAGAGTGGGTGCACCAGGGCCTCTAGCTGCTGCAATTGAACTCCAGATGCACGCAACACGTTGTGCATCTGGCTTTATGTGGTAACCGGAGTCATTAGGCTTTGCGGGCAAGTGCCTTAACTGCTGAGCCATCTTTCCAGCCCTGTAATTCATACTGTTACTCTTCCTTCACCCTTAACTTCCACCAGGCACAAGAGACCATGGAGTTCCTGGGCCCAGCTCCCGTAGCCAACTCAGGACCCAGAAGAAGGGGCCGCTGGGCTCAGCCAGGCATGGAGCTAAGTGTTCACTCCATGTTGGACCTTCGACAGCTGGACACCCTGGCCCCAAGCCCTCGGGGCCCCAGTCAGGACTCACTGTCTGGGACTCTGTCTGGTCCTGGAAAGCATGGTCCACAGGCCCCTGAGCCCTCACTTGCTAGCCAGGTGAGCCAGCTTTCTCCCAGTTCTGTAGATCTCCAGCAGCCTTAACTAGCCGGATGCCGGATGCTGGTGTCTGAGTAGGCGTGCAGCTCTGCTTGCTCTTCTTCCGTGGCTCCTGGGTCACCTGAACTGCCAAGTAGGGCAGGGATGGATAGGCCATGTATGTGTGGTAACTAGGATGGCAGAAAAGGGGTTGGGAGTAGAGACCAAAGGTGGCCTTTGCCTCGGTTAGGGCTCCTTGGAGGACTCTTGGTATGGAATGGAACTGGCGTTGGGCACTTCAGAGTCTTAATATTCCAGAAGTTCACAGTACTAGCAGGAGCCTATTCTGGCTCCCCGGTGTCTGTCCCTCAAAGCCTGACTGTTCTACTTCCCCCAAATTGGTGTTTATCAAACCCTTGTCCGTCTGTCTCTTTTCCAAGGCCCTCTTCCCACTTCTGCAGTCTCCATCAATGCCCCTTTTTGTGTACCCAGAATGAAAAGCTCCCTCGGCTTCCGACTTCCCAACCCTGTTCCTGCCCCCATATTATTCGATTGTTGTCACAAGAGGAAGGAGTCTTTGCTCAAGATCTGGAGCCTGCACCCATTGAAGAGGGTATTGTCTACCCAGAGCCCAGTGACAGCCCCACCATGGATACCAGGCAAGGGTCAAGCCGTGGCCAGAGCCCCCCATGTTCACGTCCCTCTTAGTGTTTGTCTGTCAGGGGATGACTCTCCCCCTACCCCCTGTCATCAACCACTCAGAGCCTGCCACCTTCCCACTAGGTCATCCCTAGTTTTGTTTACAGGCAGGAATATAAGGGGCTATTGTCTCCTCTGCTCACTGCCTTTTCTTTCCTCTGCTTGGCCTACCTGGCAGTGCGTTCCAAGTGCAGGCTCCGACCAGAGGATCCTTGGGAAGAGTGCACCCAGGCAGCAGAGGCTCAGAAAAGCACAGCCCTGACAGTGCGTGTTCTGTGGATTATAGCAGCAGCCGCCTTTCCAGCCCTGAGCACCCCAATGAAGGTGAAGTTGCAGCTTGAGGGGGGCAGTGACAGATGGATGCAGTGTGCATAATGCCTCTCCTCTCTCCCACATCAGACTCTGAAAGCACGGAGCCCCTCAGTGTGGATGGCATTTCTTCAGACCTTGAAGAGCCAGCTGACGGTGATGAAGAAGAGGAAGAAGAGGGAAGCACTGGCCTCTATGGGCTCCAGGAAGGCAGCCCCTGTACCCCGGACCAGGAGCAATTTCTGAAACAGCATTTTGAGACTCTGGCCAATGGGGCTGCTCCAGGTGTGAGGGGCCAGAACTTTAGTCTGCCCTTCTTGCCTAGCTGAGAGGGAGGATGTGGCAGCCAGTGCTTGGCATTTCTTTCTAGGGGAGGTAGAATCTGGGGAAAGGGCTTGACCTCTGCCTCAATTCATGAATTCTGGGCCTTTGGCAGGGGGTCCAGCACGGGTCCTGGAGAGGACAGAGTCCCGGAGTATCTCCTCACGGTACCTGTTGCAAGTGCAGACCCCTCCACTCAGGTACGGAGACCTCATGTGCAGCTGGCCCACGTGTAGCTTTCTCTTTTTTCTCCGAGGATGTTCTGTACTCTTAGTTTTGAGCCAACTGGCCTCACCCCCACCCTGCCTGGCTACGGGACTATCCTTTCCTGGCGCCTCTCTGATGCTGTGAGAGCTTCTTGCCATGTTGGCGGGAGGAGCAGTGGGCTTCTCTGGGTCTTACTCCAGCTTTGCTCCTTGCAGGGAACAGCCCCCAACCTCCTCGAGTTTGGCCCTGACGTCGAGACCTGTCCAGGTGTCACAGGTGTCTGGTGAGCAGCCAAGAGGCAGTGGTGCCAACCTCTGGGGAGCTCCGCCAGAAGTGGAGCACTCCCTTCGACACCCCAGCCCCCAGCAGGCAGCCCCTGTGCTGTTGCCACGACGACGTAACTGCCCAGACAGCAGCTGTGCCCCCGTGAGAGTGGGCACAGCCGGCCCCTTAGCTGGACTCCAGAAAGCCCAGTCTGTGCACAGTGTAGTGCCACAGGGTGAGGAGCCGATGGGCTCAGCTCCAGGGTGGAGGGCGGGTCTACACAGTGCTTGCCAGTGTCCCTCAGTGGGTGCACAGCAGCTCCTAGGATTGAGCCATAGGGTCCCTTCCTCACCACCTGACCCATGTGTGTCTTTTCCTCTGCAGATGAGGTGCTCTCCCGGGAGATGGAGGTCCAGGGTGGCCAGAGTTCCCTGCCACAGGCTGATGGCCCTTCATCTGGGCCTCACTCCCAGCACAGCGCCACCACCAGTTCTGTGACCAAGCTGTTTCGCAGCATCTCTGTTGGGGAGAGTCCAGGACTGGTGACTGAACCCCAAGTTCCTGCTCCTATCCGGATCTCACCATTCAGCAAGCTGGCTCCGCCCAGCCGGGCTCACCTTGTCCTGGACATCCCCAAAACATTGCCTGACCGTCCTCCCCTGGCCACGTTCTCACCTACAACCAAGGGCCGGGCCCCCAGTGAGACAGAACAGCATGGTTCCCCAGCAGGCCTAGGAAAGCCTCACACTACATCTGAGCAACTGGCCTGTTTTGGGGAGGGTACTGCTTCCAAGCCTAGGACAGAGTGCTCTGCTCATCCTGGGCCCAACAGCCCCTGTGTCCAGCAACTTCCATTCAGCGGTCTCCTCCAAGGCCCTGAGAGCTTGCAGCCCCTATCCCCTGAGAAGACTCCCAACCCCATGGAATGCACCAGGCCAGGGGCAGCCCTGAGCCAGGACTCAGGTGTGCACAGCTCCCCAGTTCTCAGTTCTTGCCCCATTCTCTCTCTGTTGGCCATTCTCTGGCTCCATCCCATTTCTGTGTGTCCAACCTCTGGCGTTTTTGGTCCTGTCTGCTCCTGTTTTGCTCCATAAGTCACACCCATGATGGTGAGACACTCCCGACAACTTTCATGATCTCCCTGTGACCTTTGTAACTCTCTAGTGCCTCTGACCCTGGGGCTGGGACTGGCTTTCTCCTCTGAATCTTGTCTGTGTGGTGTTGGGGAAGGTGTTGGAAGGGAATGTGGTGAGAAGAAGGGACTGAGAGCTGGTGGGGGTTACAGTGCAGAGGGGTAGGCCTTTCCTACCCTGAGTGCCCTGGGTAAAGAGGCAGCTTGCAAAACTTCACTAAGTGGTATCTGTCCCTCAGAATTGGCCTTGAGCCTGGAACAGTGTGAACAGCTTGTGGCAGAGCTCCAGGGAAATGTGCGCCAGGCTGTGCGGCTCTATCATTTGGTAAGTGTTGTGAAAGACGCATGTCAATAGCATTAGGTGTTTACTGTAGCCACTTGTCTAGAAGAATAACAATAAAGGCTCTTCCATGGACAGGTAGAGCACTGGCACTCAAGAATATCCTGGGCAAAGTAGGTGAGAGAGAGGCCAGGAATCTTGAGCTAGGTATCTTCTTGGTCATTTCTGGTTAAGAGGTAGGAATGTCAGGGCGTGTGGCACAAGGAGACCCCATACATGCATGCACTAGTTTGTTCAAGACAATCCAGCTTATGCTTTTTCCCCAGTTAACTAGTAGTTTCCCTTTTCATGTCCAAAAAAGTGTTTGACTACCCTAGACATACAGGACAGACCAGGAAGGCCCAGCTTTGAAAGAGACAGTGGAGCCTATGTGCGTGTTGGGAAGAGAAGCCAAGAAGTTCTATAACTTGAAGAGATACTCCCCTGGGTCACCATGGTCATACTGATCTGTGCATAGAACTCCCAGCCAGCCCCTTTTTCTGGGTCAGGTGGAGCCCCTCTCTTACGTTCAGTGACCATCCCTCTGTTGTTCCTCCAACTCACTTTCAGGGCTCTTGTTGCAGGTGGCTGGCTGCAAGACGCCCTCAACAGAGCAAAGTCACATTGCTCAGCTCCTGAGAGACACCTTCTCGTCAGTTCGGCAGGAGTTAGAGACCCTAGCTGGGACTGTGTTGTCCAGCCCAAGTGGGAGCCCTGTGGCTGTGGGAGCTGAGCAAACCCAGGCCCTGCTAGAGCAATACTCAGAGCTGTTGCTTCGAGCTGTGGAGCGGCGCATGGAGCGCAGACTCTGAATTCCAGAAGCCTGTCCCAAGAGAATGCTCCCCCATTCCAAACTGCATCCCCTCCTCCACTCACCAAAGCCCACGAAGATGCTTGGAGTGGATAGCAGGGGTCAGTGCTCCGAGGCCAAACAGCTTTCCTGGATACTCCTCATGGGGCCCCTGTATTTATTAATTTATTTCCTTGACTGTTGCCTCATTCCTTGGAACTCCTGCCTCTAAAACCCCTCCAGTGGCTCACGGCAGGGGTAGGTCTTGGATCTTTGTCATCTTGGTGCTGTGAGGGGTAGGAGGGCAGCCTGCCTCATCTGGGAACCTTGGGAAGGGCTACCTTCTTTCCGAAGCCATTTGAAGTTACTTCAGGGATCAGCTCCCTGAGCGGAGCATACACAGGGTACTCTGTGGGGTAGAGGTGAGAGGTATCTAGGGAACTGCGCCCCTTCACCTCTACTTCCTTTCCCCTCCCTCACCAGCTGCACTCTCTTGGCTGCCAGAGCAGGGGTGGCTCTTCCTAATTCCTGGGAGACCAGAAAAGCAGAGCTGCTTGGCCTTCCAGGGCTTCCCCCACCATCAGAAGACTTGAGTTGCTTTTAGGACCTGAGCTGCCACATTCCGCTCCCATTTCTCCCTCCAAAGGAGACCATTACCTAACCCCAAATGCACCTTTCCTCCTGGCCAGCCGTTGTAGAGCCAGCTGGGGGCTGTTACTGCAGGACAGTAGAGCCCTCTGCTTGGCCGACACCAAGCCCTGGCCTCCTAGCCTCAGCTCCTTAGGCTTTCCTGTTCTCCAACCCCTGCAAAGCCCCAGAGGCCACCATGTCTCCCTGCGTCCTGAGCAATACTCAGATAACCTGTGTTGGAATTTCCCTCATGGTTTACAGGGCTCCTGCCCACCTTCTAAGGACCTTGACTAGAGATGAAATCACACACAGTCCAGTGTTCCTAGCTAGAACCTTAGCTGGCTGGGGTGTGCCTGGCGCCCTCACGTTCTGCCTCAGCCTCACCTCCCTGGCCTAAGTGGAATTTATATCAAGGAGCATAGAAAGGAATGTAAACCGCAAATTCTGGATTCTTGGTGTACACAGCTTAGCTGGTATGAAATGGTTCACAGGACACACGGCCTAAGGTGAGGGAGCCCTGGAGGTTGTGGGGAGGGAAGCTCAAGGCCGAGAGACACTGGAAAGTGATAGGTGGGAGAGGTAAGTGACTGAGGGGGGAGGGCTAGATTAGAATGAAGGGGTGGTAGTGAGGGGAGAAGGGAAGGAGGCTGTGGAGTAGGAACTGTCAGGCACTGCAGAGTTGGGTGAAGACGTGTCTCTAGGCCCTGTGACTTCCCTCTGCACCTGTGAGACTGGGCAGCCTAGCAGTTTCAGGCAGAGGCCATAAAGAACTTGGATTCTGGAGGGTGCCCAGCTTGGTGGAGAAAGCCCGAGTGCCCTAGCCTACTAACGCTCCGAGGGTTCGCCCTCTTCTACCCCCTGCCGTCAAGCTGAAATGGAAATTCCAGCCGCTAGAGGGTGGGGCCCTGGTTAGAAATCCCCTCCAGCACCCTGCCCCTGCCCACTGCGCCTAGGGAGCTACGTTCCCACGAAGGGTGGGAGAGGGGCCGTCCACTCCTCACCCCCTGCCCCCTTCTGCATGTCTGAGGCCACCGGCAACTGCCGCCCTGTCCTAGTTTTGGAAGCCCCTTATTTATAACTTTTATATATTTTGTCGTGGCCCTGGCGCCTGTCTCCTCCCCGGCTATACGGGGTTGGGCTGTTTTTAACGTGTCCGTTTGTACTGATGAATGAACTCGTCAATAAACAATCATTTGCTAAGCCAGACGCTCCAGCGACACGCGGAGGGAGGGGCGGGGCGGAGGGAGGGGCGGGGCCTCGGGGCGGAGGGATGGGCGGGGCCTCGGGGCGGAGGGAGGGGCGGGGCCTCGGGGCGGAGGGAGGGGCGGGGCCTCGGGGCGGCGTGATGGCCGAGGCCGAGGCCGCTTTGGACGCCGTGCGGAGCGCATTACTAGGGTTTCCGGCGGCGGCACGGGGTGAGTGCGCTCGCGCGGGCCGCGCAGTGGCTCTGGGGTGCCGGGAGCTCGAGTGCGGGAGCGGCGTCGGGGTCCCCCGGCTCCCGGTGCTGGGAGGAAGCAGTGGTCTCCGTCCAGACTCCACCGGAAAGAAAGCTTTGACGATTCCAGGCCAAGCGGACTCCTTCCCCACTTCCTCCTCCGGCCTCCGGAACCCGGGCCGGCGCGTCTGCGAGTCTTGGAAACAAGGTTCCCCGACCCTCGCCCTTCCTTTTCCAGAGCGTGTCCGCGTGCACGCGTCCGTAACCTTTTCTTGTTTATTACTCATGGTCACCGGCTCAGCACACTTTGTTTTCGGCCTGTGAAGCAGAGCTGCCGTTTCGTCCGCCCATCTCTTGTCCTTAGAAATGTGGTTACTTAGCAAAAACTGTCAGCCCCTCCGTGGGAGGCTCTGCTCCCTGACTTTAGGACACATCGTTCAAGAAACTAACAAAAATCCTGGCACTCCACCTTCAGATCCCAGCCTTTCACAAGGAGTCTGCCTCTACTTTAGCCAAATCAAGCTTTGGCACTGCTTGACTCATTAAAAAGACAAAACCCGTCCATATCGCCCTGGATCCCCAGTTCCAATCAAGGGTTCCCCCTCACTGAGTGGAATACTTGGCCGAATTTAATAGCTGTTGACTATCTCCCCCAGGCCCAGGCTCCTCCATTGCACAAGTGCTCCTTTCCTGGTTTACTGTTCTCTCCCAATAGGAGGTGTGGTCAGCCTACTCATGGCCACAGACTGTGTTTCATGCCAGCGGTCTGTTTACTCCATCTGTTGTTGATCAGCTTCCCCTGGCAGCCTGTGTAGTGCCTTCCAGCACTGCACTAACTGCCATCTGGGGGCTGGTTACCATTCCAGACCTCAAAGGGTCTCTCAATGCTGATCGATGGCATTCTGTGGTTTCTTCAGCAACAGGGTTTTGCCTCAGGCCTGGGGAGGGCATTCAAGAGCCTTGACAGAATTCTGTCTTGTTTTTGGAACCTCATGGGTCACTTTGGTCAACAGCTCAGTGAGGAAAGGAACCAGTGGCTGGGATCCGGAGCTGTCAGACTGCTCAATTATTCAAAGACTTAGACATTCTCCCCTACTACTAATGGCCCCTCTTACCAGTTGACGCCCACTACTTACTCTTTAGGTTACAGTATGCTCGTGAGGATTTTATGTTTTTGAACCTAATTTGGATTATTAGCCTCATGCTTAAGCCATTTCCCTCCCCCCTTCTCTTACACCTCATTCATAACCTCTCACTTCTTTCTACTAGTCTGCATAAAGAAAACGGTTATCCTGGTTAAGGACCGCATATGAGGGAAAATATGCGGCGTTCAAGTCTCTGTTCTTTTGAGTGTTCGCTTAGTAAGATCTGCTCAAAGTCAGACCATTTTTAGACGGCCCATGGAGGAGGATATACAGCCGACTGGGGATGGGGGAAGGGGGCAATGAGGAATTGGGGATAACAACTCATTGTTGGCCCACTAAGCAATGTAACTCATTATGGACAATAAAAAAATACTTTAAAAAAAAAAAAAAGACAAAACCCCTCAGCCCATGTAGAGCTTAGGTTAGAGGATCATGGGAGCCAGCAGCCTTCTGAAGTAGTGGTAAGCGGTAGAAAAGGTGGAAAGGGCAGTGCGTCTGGAGCAGTCTCTGTGCTCGTTCACGTCAGTTAAATTCTTAACAGAAGAAAAAGCATTGTTTGAAGCGCCAGGACAGAAAAGTAGCCATTCTCCAAAGGAAATTGTGAGTTAATAAAACATAATTGCCAAAAGCCAAAGGATAAAAAGGGTTCTGTTTTAAAATTCCCATGGTGTAGCTAGCATACAGGAGGCCCTGGGTTCAGTCCTGGGCATTACAAAATAATAATAAGGAATAGTCATTAGTGGACAGTGCAGGGTGTTGTGTTGAGCCTCAGCGCCTGTATGCTAAGGTCACTGCTTTGTGGGGCAACATTTCCCCCTCTCATGTCTACTTGGCAGGTCCCTGCCTACCCTGGGCAGCAAGCAGTTTTTCCAGGCTCACCCACTCGGGTCTTTCCAGTGTTCCACTTCCTGACTGCAAGTCAGGGTGGTCAGCATGGAGATGTGGCTTTGAGAGCTGGCACCCATGACCTCGGAGGTGAAAGTGAGTGCCAGGGCCATGTGGAGCAGGTTGCAGTAACCACTGACGAGGGTCAAACCATTTTGGTCAGGGCTTGAGGATGAACGTAACAGAGTGAAGCCTTGACTCCTGTAAAAGCCAGGAGAAAGGCTTTCCAGCCTGAGTGAGCAGAATGAGCAAAGCCCTGCACTGCCTGCGTAGAGATCATGTGATCATGGATAGGTATGAGAGGGGGCCAAATCAGACTGGAAAAGTGGTTGGGCCTAGTCATGGAGCAGCCTGAATACCGAGGTCATGGCACACCGGATTCTGTTAGGAGTATGGTAAGCCTGCAAAGGATTCTTTTTTTTTTTTTTCAATTTGTTGCATGTCTGATGAAGTTTTCTTTTTTAAAAAAATATTTTTATTCATTTTCAAGCAGAGAGATACAGTCACACAGAGAGAGAGAGACAGAGAGATAGAGAACACCAGGGCTACCACCTTGTGGGTCTGGCTTATGTGGGTACTGGGAAATTGAACTGGGGTCCTTAGGCGCTGGAGGCAAGTGCCTTAACTGCTGAGCCATCTCTCCAGCCCCAAAGGATTCTTTACTCGGCGTGTGAGAAGATGAGATGACCAGGTGACAGGCTAGATCCAAGAGAGTAGGAGAAAGCAGAGTCCTAGGAGTTTTGTTAGCTTCTTTACAGAAAGACCAGTTTGCTCACTGCAACAACTGTCCAAGCAGGATGTGGGAGACTTGCTGAGCCAGTATTTATTGAGCGCTCTGTGCTCAGGTACTCGAGATGCATCAGCAAACAAGACAAGCATCCCTGCCCTTGTTGAGTTTCTGTTCTGGTGAGGGAGACAAACCAGTAAACAGATGAAATAAATATATAGCATGTCAGGTGAAGAGAGACAGAGAGAATGGGTGCACCAGGGCTTCCAGCCGCTGCAAATGAACTCCAGATGCATGTGCCACCTTGTGCATTTGGTTGTATGTGGGTACTGGGGAATCGGACCCAGGTTGTTAGGTTTTGCAGGCAAGTGCCTTAACTGCTAAGCCATCTCTCCAGCCCAGCAAGTGACAGTTTTAAAATGGGTGGTAAGGGAAGCCTCATCAGTGTGACATTAAGGATGGCTTTGAGAGACAGGAGGTAGGACTTAGAGACAGCGGTGCAATGACAGGATTGAGGTAGAAGGACCAGTCAAAAAGAGATCTGAAAGCCAGGCAGTCCCAGTACTCAGGAGGCTGAAGTAGGATTGCTCTGAGTTCCAGGCTGGTCTGGGGCTACTGAGTGAGGTCAGCCTGGGTGAGAGTAGGATCCTGCCTCAAAAAAAAAACAATAACCTAAAAAGGTCTTAGGACAAAGGGTAGTGGTGGATGCCTTGACTGGCCTTCAAGTTCCTGTGTCGTTGAGGAGGACCCTGGTGTCATCTTCCAAGTGCACCACCACACCCACCTTAAGAGATTTCAGTTAACAATGACACAGGGCCACTATCGTCTTCTGCACAGGTGGCATACTTCACAGCTGTCCAAATGTACTTGGTGGCCATGGGTTGGCGATACTGTTCAGTGAGAACCAGAGCACAGTTCAGCCCTTACTTTTCCTCCAGTGTCATCTAGTAGTTGCTCTCCCTAGGTAGGCCTCAAGCGTTGAGAGGATGATGTGGTCACACTGCCAGGCCCATTCCAGGTGCTCGGTACCACATCTGGAGGGGGATCCCCAGCCATGCCGTACCCCATCAGCCCACGGCCACACATGCTCAGTGGCTGGAAGGTTGTCCTCTCCAGGGTAGGGAAGCAGAGGATCCACTGTGCAGTGTGGACCTTTCCTAGGCCTTCCATGAGAGAGTTATATGCAGGCGGTGCAGCCGAGATTGCCACTACCTTCAGCCCTCCCCCTCCCCATTTCCCTCTTCCTCAGACCTCAGCGTACCTCTTGCTGTGCCCTACCTGGATGAGCCCCCCACTCCACTCTGCTTCTACCGGGATTGGGTGTGCCCCAACAGGCCCTGCATCATTCGCAATGCCTTGAAGCATTGGCCGGCCCTCCAAAAGTGGTCTCTCCCCTATTTAAGGTAAGGGCTTCCTTGGGGTGATGGGTGGGCAGTAATCACAGACCACTGACCATAGACCAAGTGTACCTTTCTCCAGAGCCATGGTGGGGTCCACAGAGGTGAGTGTGGCTGTGACCCCAGATGGTTATGCAGATGCTGTGCGAGGGAACCGTTTTGTGATGCCTGCTGAGCGGCGCCTGCCCCTGAGCTATGTGCTGGATGTGCTGGAGGGTCAGGCCCAGCACCCAGGAGTCATTTATGTGCAGAAGCAGTGCTCCAACCTGCTCACTGAGCTGCCTCAGCTGCTGTCTGACGTTGAGCCCCATGTGCCCTGGGCCTCTGAGGCACTGGGTGAGTGGAGGGGGAGGAGAGGGGCTTTAGCCCACAGAGGGTGTGGGAAGGAAGTGAGGGGCCTGCTTGCTTATTCTCTCCCTTTGGTGTTGGTTCTGTGAGGTCAGGTTCCACCCACCTGTCCACCCAGGCCTTGACTTAATAGGAGACCCTCTTCCTTCTGCTCCAAGGGAAGAGCCTTCCCCATGTCTTCCTTTCCTCCCTATCTCCTTGGCATTTCTTTGCTTCCACCCAGGTTTTTCTCATGCTGGGTAGGGGTCTTCCCCAGCTTGGCACTAACTCACACTCTGCCCTGCAGGAAAGATGCCTGATGCTGTGAACTTCTGGCTGGGAGAGGCAGCTGCAGTGACATCCCGTGAGTATGGGGAAGCCAGTGGAGCTGGTGGGACCTCAGAAGATTGTTCTCTCAGATTTCTCTTGGGTTTCTGGGACTAAGACATCCAGAGGGTCTCCCCTGACAGCTGCGGCATGGTGGGTGGGTGCATGGTACCTTCTAGGTTTCCAGAGGGCTCAAGTGTCAGCTAGGTTGGAGAAGAGGGCCTGGAAAAAGCTGCTCGCTCCACCTCTGAATTAATTACCCTTCTTATTACTGGGATAAGATACCTGACAAAAGCAACTTAAAGAGGAAGAGTCTTTATTTTGGCTTATAGTTCAAGGGGATGCAGTCCATCATGGTGAGGGAAGGCATGGTGGCCCGAGCCACAGACAGGCAGGAATGCTGGTGCTCAGCTAACTCCTTTTCTTGCAGCCAAGTCCTTGGAATGGCACTGCCCACAGAGTGGCTCTTCCCAGCATAATTAACCTCATTCAGAAAATCCCTCTAGACAACCCCAGAGATTTGTTTCCATGGTGATTCTAAATCCTGTCAGGTTGGCAAGCATCACAAACTGGTGGAAGCCAAGGGCCTGGTTGAGTACCTGCCACCGTGCTTGGTGTCTCCTTGACGAAGTGCTCTACCCGCCAGCTCGCTGGTTCACCATGTCCAGCAGTCCCCAGGCTACCCAGGGGTGGGCCTAGCCATGGCCCATGGCTTTTCTTTTTGCTGTAGGCAGTATTGGGGTCTGGTACTATGGGCAGGGAGGGCTGCTCTCCCCTCTTCCTACTCTGGGTCTTTCCTGTGTCCGCAGTGCACAAGGATCACTATGAGAACCTGTACTGTGTGATCTCTGGTGAGAAACACTTCTTGTTCCACCCGCCCAGTGACCGACCCTTCATCCCCTATGGTAAGGGACATGGCCTGAAGGAAGCAAGTGGCCACCATGGAGGGAGGGCAACATTACCGTGGACAGGTGATACCCAGGCCTGAGGCCTAGCCACAGTGCCCCAGGGAACACAGGAACCGATTATGGTGGGAAGGGCTGGCAAGCTGCAGGCCATTTGAGGGTCTCCTTATTCTTCCCTACCACACCTTCAGAGCTGTACACACCAGCAACCTACCAGCTGACTGAAGAGGGCGCTTTCAGGATGGTGGACGAGAAGGCCATGGAGAAGGTGTCTGTTCTGTTCCTGGGCTCTGGGCATGCAAGATCACAGGGTGGCATCCTCTCTGGAAGACTGGTCCCTCAGTGCTGAGAGGAATGGGACCAATAGGTCTTACCCTTAGCAGGGACAGAACTGAAGAGCCTGGGGCCTCAGTGCCTTCTCCCTGGCATCTACTGTGTCTCTAGGTTCCCTGGATCCCCCTGGACCCTTTAGCTCCAGATCTGACCCGGTATCCCAACTATAGCCAGGTGAAGGCCCTTCGCTGCACAGTGCGGGCCGGCGAAGTGCTCTACTTGCCAGCTCTGTGGTTCCACCATGTCCAGCAGTCCCATGGCTGCATTGCTGGTGAGGAGCAGGCCTTGCCAGGGTAGGCTGGGGGGCTCTAGGTTAGAGGAGTAGTCCCCACATCCAGGCCTATTCTTCCCACAGTGAATTTCTGGTACGACATGGAGTATGACCTCAAGTACAGTTACTTCCAGCTGCTGGACTCCCTCACTCAGGCTGCAGGTCTCCATTGATGGAGACATCCCCAGGGCTGGATGGATTCTGCCCAGGTTTGGCCAGTACAGGCTGGTTTCTGCCCAGGTTCCGGTTTGGGCTGGGATCAGTCTTGGAGGAAGTTGGAATGTAGTTGGAGGACCAGGAAGTGCCAGGCAGGACTGGATGAGGGCGCCCAGGAAGTTGCCACACAGATGAAGAGAAAAACAGGTATCAGATGCAGGAGTGTCTCACCAGTGGTGTGACCTTGGTCAAGTCACCACCTCTTGGCATCATTGTCCAGGCTGGAAAGTGGAGCTAATGATGGTTCCACCTCCCAGGGCTGTTGTGGGGACAGAGGTGACATCTGTAAGGACTGGCATGGGCCAGCACGGAAGTTGTCAATAAAAGGTAGCTCTGTTCATTTGTTCTCATGTTCCGTTCACAGTTGCTTTCTGCGGCCTTCTGGGAGCTTGAAGGGTCAGGGGAAATTTTCAGGATGACCTAGATTGGGGGTGGAAGCAGTTCTGTTGTAACTGCCTGGCTGGGACCTTACTGGTTCAGGACCCTTAATAGTGTCTCTAGTTCTGCCCCAGTCTGATTTGCTCTCCTCCTGAGCAGCCAGGGCAGCCGGCAGGAGCTGGTGCCCTGGAGGCAGCCCCGATTTATCCTGCCATATGCACAGGTAGGAAGGGACAGCAACTGCCCCTCCTGAGGTTGTTCCACTGAGGAAGGAGTTGGTTTCCATACTCAGATTCCCTCCCCACCTGTCTGAAGAGCATGAAGAGCCTCTGCCAACTCACAGCTCTCAGACATGGCTTTGAAGCGTTGCTTTATGTGGCAGCCACTCCCCTGCCAGACTGTGATGGGGCCTGGGGTATACTCCTCTCAGATTGCCTGGGGCTTCAGTCCAGACTGGGCATTCCTGTCATACTGGCACTAGGAGAGAGATTGCAAAAAACCCTGGTGACATACATGGTGGCATTCAGTTCCTCTGTTCGCTGTTGCACTGGGGTCCACTTTCTGTTTCCTTCTGCTCAGGCCCTAACAGCTAGCTTTCCTGGAGCCCCTCTGAATTAAGGCAGGGTGGGCCAGCTCAGCCCGGAGCATCTCCGGAGAGCAGGACTTAGGGAGCTGTGGTGACCAGGAGGTGTCACTGCTCGGCATAGGCTAAAGGTGCCTCATTTCCTGGGCAGGTGGCTGGGTCAGCAGTGGGTGTGGGGCTTGGGTGGAGCAGAGGAGGTGGTGGGAGGGATCAGAGGATGCATGGCCAGCTGGTTCATCCTGGCTCTGGGTTAAAAGCTGATAGCCCTTGGTCCTGTGGCCACTGCCTCATCATTCCTGCTCCTGAGGACTTGGCCTCATGGCTCTGGTAAGCCTCCATGGGGCACTGATGTCAAACCCAGCTCTCCATCCAGGGCCTGATTAGTGCTATTTCTCAGAGGAGCTGTGGGTTTTCTCGAGGCAAAGGGAGGGAAGTTTGCCAGCAGCAGGACCTGTGAGCGGAAGCCAGG
Source organism: Zapus hudsonius (assembly GCA_004024765.1). Classification (NCBI taxonomy): domain Eukaryota; kingdom Metazoa; phylum Chordata; class Mammalia; order Rodentia; family Dipodidae; genus Zapus; species Zapus hudsonius. The sequence continues at coordinate 41,374 of PVHP010007803.1, forward strand.
GTGAAGTGAATTGGAAAGAGGGACTGCCATGGGAATGGGCTCCAGCCTGGGTTTGGACCCTGGGAACCCAGAGGCTTTTAACTGCTCTCAGGGGCCCCAGAGAGTCGTGGCCGCTCCATGCTCCTGACTCAGTTACTTGGTGTGTGGGAGTGCCAGGGCTGCCCTAGGTAGATGAACTTCCCCCAGCTCTGCCCCTGCCCCAGAGCCGCCTGCACTTGACCCATTGGCACCCTTCCAGAGGCAAAGACCAAAAGGAAGCACCAGGTGGCACAGGCTTCACCTGCCTGGCACAATGGCCAGCATTTACAATCCAAGAAGCAGAGATCTGGAAGGAGCCCTGGAGATTGTCAGACCTGTAGGGTGGCCTGGACTGGTTGGTCGCTGCTGTCCTGACCCTGCAGAGTCCACTTCAAGGTTGAAGTAGACAGTATCGTGAACAGCTAATTCATGGTGCCCAAAGCCCTGATGTGGTCCTTTCTGTCCCTTCACAGCTTATATCACCTGCCACCTAAGACCAGCCCCAGAGCTGCTTGGCAGGGATGCGTCTTAGGGCTGTAGGTGACAAGACTAAATTAGGACAGCGTACCCAGAATTAGAAGCCGCCGTGTGAGGGACATCAATGAGCTGGCTTGCCTCAGGCAAGTGGCCTCAGCTTCCTCGTGGGGTTGGTCATTGTAATAGCATCCTTCATAGAGTTGTTTCGTGATGATGAGCTTAAAAGCCTACTGAACCCTTGGTGGAGGCTTGGCAGAGTGTGGGCAAGTGTCAGCATGGAGATACCGTACTGCTTCAGGATTCTTAGGGGTGGGGGGTAGACCGGAGCCTTTAGGCAGAGGATTGGCCTTCAGGGATTGTGCCAGCCTCCCTGGTGGCCCCTGTCACATGTGGCCCCAGATACCTACAATAAGCATGTCCCTGTCTCTCTGCAGACAAGAGTGCCTGGGACGTCCCTGCTCACTGTGCGTGTCCTCCAGGCACACAGTTTGCCCTCCAAGGACCTAGGTAAGTGTGCTGCTCCCAGCACTGGGCCAGGTTGGGGGCAGGAGGGGACCCTAGCTGGATTTAGAATGGGCCGTGCCAGTGCGAGGGGCTATGTGGAGGATGGGGCTTCCTGGCGGTCCTGCAGGGGACTGCTGGGAAGAGGTTCCCCAGGGTGGCAGAGAGCCTCAGCCCCAAGGATGCAAGTCTCCAGTGACAGAAGGAAGTAGACTTGGTGGTGGGCTGGGAAGGGCTCTTGGCTATCACGGGCGCGTTTCTCCTTCCCTCAGTGACATCCTCTGACTGCTATGTGACTCTATGGATGCCCACGGCCTCCAGCCGCACGTTCCAGACACGCACAGTCAAGAACAGCAGAAACCCCGTCTGGAATCAGAGCTTTCACTTCCGGATCCACAGGCAGCTCAAGGTAGCCTAGGCATCAAGCTGGCCCGGCTCTCGTCCTCACGCATACATGTCGTCTCCCTGTCCTGCTCACCTTCCATCCCACCCCTCACTCCTGTGGCTGTCTCTCTCTTCTTCCAGAATATTATCGAACTGAAAGTTTTTGATCAGGACCTGTTAACCAAGGACGACCCTCTGCTGTCAGTGCTGTTTGACACGGGGACCCTGAGGGCCGGGGAGTCCAGGCGCCAGAGCTTTTCACTGAGCTCTCAGGCAAGGCTGTGCTCAGAGGAGTAGGGGCACCCCAACTCGGGGAGGGCATTGGAGAGTGGCAGTAGGTCCCTCTGCTCCCCTGAATGGCCCAGGCATCCCAAGTGATTTTTTTTCACTAAGAAGCATCTATGTTCCCAACCTTCTTTCTTGGCTTCTGAGCCAAAGGACAGCTTTCTTGGAGCAGCCCAAGGAGTGTGGCCTGGAACAGCACAGTGGCTCTTCTCCACCCCTGCAGCCTCAGGACTCCCCCCCCCCCCACTGCTGGAGTCTGATTGCCAGTCCTAACTTGATTCTCTCTCCAGGGCCAGGGGCGGCTGGAAGTTGAATTTCGGCTGCAGAGCCTGTGAGTCACTCTCGGGGGGCTGGGGTGGGGGCTGCCTGGGAGGGAAGCACACCAAGGCTGACACCCCTCCCTGATGGGATAGGAGTGGCTCTAGCAAAAGGTCACTGGGGCCTTTTTTTCAGGACAAACTGTGCGGAACAGCTCATCAGCAATGGCATCTTGGTGGTGAGTGAGGAGCAGTGCTGGGGTGGGCTGCACTTCCAGCCCAGCCCTCTCTGCACAGCCCTTCACACTGGCACTGCCATTCTGAGTCCAGCTACAGCCCCTCCTGGGCCCGGTGCAGGGTGGGCTGGGGGATTCCCTAGGACTGCTCTTCTCAGCATGCCCCTCCCCTCACACTATCTGCTGCTGTTCTTCTGGGCCTGAAGGTCTAGCCCACCACTGCCTGGGTTGGGTTGGCTGAGTTTGGGCCCCCTGGGATGTCCATTGCTGAAGGGTGGAGATGTCCAGCAAAAGCTGATGGTGACTTAAAGTACTGAGGAAGAGAGGTTCCTGAGTTAGGTGGGGCTTGTGTCTGAAGGGCTCCCTTGACCACAGGCCCGGGAACTCTCCTGCTTGCACGTTCAGCTGAAGAGGACAGAAGCCCAGAATGGTGAGTCCCCAGCCTGCTTGGACAGTCCTTCTACCCTTCTTTTTATTTATTTATTAATTATTATTATTATTTTGGTTTTTCGAGGTAGGGTCTCGCTCTAGCCCAGGCTGACCTGGAATTCACTCTGTAGTCTCAGGCTGGCCTTGAACTCACAGCGATCCTCCTACCTCTGCCTCCCGAGTGCTGGGACTAAAGGCATGCGCCACCATGCCCGGCCTTCTACCCTTCTTGTTCCTTGTCTCTTCCTCCTTCCTGAGGGGCCCTGGAAGGAACCTTATTCTTGGAACCTTCAGTTCCCAAGGCCAAAGTCAGGTTGGGAGACAAGTCTATTCTAGGGATCCCCCAAAACCCAACCTTATCCCCTTAGTCTTCAGAGGGGTGAGGCTGGGGTCACTGGGCCTGGACCACACCACTATGGCAGAGGGAGAGAGAATTGCCCTCTGAGCTCAACGGGGGACTCCATCGACAGAGATTGCATTCCCAACCTTGGCTCTGGATCCTACTTCCAGGGTCAGAGGGCAGAGTTCAGCTTGTGGTTCCCGGGGCCTGTGAGGGTCCCCAGGATGCCTGTGTGGGCACCAGCTCTTTCCTGTTCCATTGCCTGGCCTGCTGGGATCAAGAGCTGAGTATTCATCTGCAGGTAGTGTGCTTCCCTCCTGGGGCCCCTGAGCCTCCCTGCCTTCTCCTCTCACCACCTCCTACTGGCTTGTGTTCTGCTCACCACTGCCTTACCTCCCTGAACCTCCCCTGGCTGTCAGGTCATTGGGCCCAGGGCATGGGGGTGATGTTGGCTTCCTGTTCCCCTCCCTGCTGCTGTTCACCGCTATCGGAAGTTGGTCGGGTTCATGCAAAGAGAGGAGGGGTAATGACTCATGGGCATTCTCTTTGTCCCCTTTAGGATGACCCCCATGAGCAACTGAAGGTGCCACTAAGGGCCCTGCCCTCATCAGAGTTGGTGAGACTCGTCTTCCCCACATCCCAGGTACTGGTCACCAGTGGAAGAAAACTGGATGCATGATGCTTGCTCCATGCTCCCCCTGACAGCACCCTCGTCTCCTTGTGTGGTTCCTTCCCCCTCAGGCCACAGCCTGACAAGCACTGGGGTCAGGCTCTGGGTAGAAAGGAGGCCCTGTGGGGTGGTTGGGTCCTTGAACCATCTGGGGGTGCTTTAGGGTGGGGTGGGAGGAACAGTTGGGTAGAGGTGGCCAGACTTTGTGATGGGGAACTCATGCCTCTAGGAGCCCCTGATGACAGTGGAGCTGAAGAAGGAAGAAGGGTGAGAGCTTGGCTGGGGACCAGGAACACCACTGACAACTAGGCAGGGGCGAGAAAAGTCACTTAGCCGAGGGAGGCTGAGAGGGGTAGCTCCTAGGTGCCTGCCATGAAATGCCTCTGAAGGTACTTGGGTTTGTACCAGGTGCGTGAAGTACTGGAAGGAGGCCTGAGCACGAACAGGCTGTGCCAGCTGGGTTTCTGCTCCGAGGGAGGGCCTGGCCTTGCCCAGTACCTAGCCCTGGGAAATCCCGGATCTGTGTATGACTGGACAAACAGGCAAGGAGGTGAGGACAGTGTCAGGGTCTGAGCACAGAGAGGGCAAAAACTCCAAGGGGAAGGGGAGTGATGTTCCTTGGAATGGAAGCTGTTTTAGAGGGACCTTCAGGAGTCACTGTCAGGCGCCCTGTCTGGGAGACATTGGACTCTTTCCTGCCCGTCATATATTTGGACTTGTTAGTGAGGGAGAGATGAGACTCGGAAGTCGGATCCACAGTGTTGGACCCCTGCACTGTGACCTGGTTGCCAGGCCCGTGAGTTGGTCTTGCCAGTTACAGGCCTACATGTTGGTCTGGGTTCTCCTCCCACCATCCTCCACTCCACAGGCATCTGATGTCAGTGTCAGGGCGCAGCAGGTGGTGGTGAGGGTTAAGAACGAGGGAGGGAGAGGCTGAAGCCAACCAGCTTCCTTTTCAGTGCTGGGGCTGAGAGCTGCCTCGGTCTCTTCTTTCTTACCAGACCCAGGGATCTGGCCGTGCGGCTGGGCTGCGGGCCCTGCCCTGAGGAGCAGATTTTCCTGAGCAAAAGGAAGCAGGTGGTGGCCGCAGCGCTGAAGCAAGCCCTACAGCTGGATGGAGACTTGCAGGAGGATGAGGTCTGGGGATAGAGCAAGACCAAATCGGGTTGTCTCAGTCCAGGTCTGAATATGGAATGGCTGTTCCAGAAGCCCAGAGCTAGTGCCAACCCAGGTTTATCACTGGCAACCCCTGCCTGCCCCGTTCCACTTCCGCTCCCTGGGTATTAGAGGGTAGGAGGTGGATATCTTCAGAGCTGCCTGAGGTACCTGGAGCTCACAGATGGAGTTTCCACCTGGGATGGTCTTCCTTCTCTTTCTTGATCTGCTTGGCCTAGGTTTTGAGACTGGGTCCTGACTAACTGATCAGTGAGGACACCTGACCCCAGGTACAGCTGGGGACTAGATCTACCTGGGTCGCCTGGGGGAATGGCTTCCAGCAAATGGGGGAGAGAACTATTTGGGACACTTTGAAAAGTGTCTTGGAGCTTCCAGAAAATGATCCCTGACTCCTCAGGGGCTGGCAGGAGGATATGAGGACTCTCAGGCCTGGAGAAGCTGGAGGCTGTTTCTCACTAGAGCTTCCTCAACAGGCCTGACTCGGAGCTTGTCCCAAGACCCCTGACCACGTCTTGACTGCCATGCCCTCTTCCCTGGGCATGGCTTCCTCTTGCCCTCAGGCCTCTCTGACCCTGATGCCTCTCTTCCAGATTCCAGTGGTTGCTATTATGGCTACTGGTGGTGGGATCCGGGCAATGACGTCCTTGTATGGGCAGCTGGCTGGCCTGAGGGAGCTGGGCCTCTTGGACTGTGTCTCCTATATCACAGGGGCCTCAGGCTCCACCTGGTGAGCTGGGGGGCAGGTTGAGTGATGAAGGGGGTGTGGGAAGGAGTGCAGTGGTAAGGAGCTCCTAGGCCCCATAAGCCTCTGAGCAAACTGGAAGGGCTTGGAAAATGCATGCACCAGGGAGAAATGTCCTCTAGGGAGCTTGAAGTGCCCTCCAAGAGAAAGCCTAAGCCACACGAAGTGAAGATGGAGTCCTTCAGTGACAACAGCCTTCACCCCTGGACTTTGGTTTTCCTCAGGGCCTTGGCCAACCTCTATGAGGACCCAGAGTGGTCTCAGAAGGACCTGAAAGGGCCCACTGAATTGCTGAAGACCCAGGTGACAAAGAGCAAGCTGGGCGTGCTGGCCCCTAGCCAGCTGCGGCGGTACCGGCAGGAACTGGCTGAGCGTGCGTGCCTGGGCCACCCGACCTGCTTCACCAACCTGTGGGCCCTCATCAACGAAGCACTGCTGCATGACGAGGTGAGGGAGGGAGGGAGGGAGGGGCCCCGAGATGGGGACTGTCCCTGGATGACAAGGAGGATAGGCTCCAGACACCTAGGAGCTGAAGTCATGATCCTTTTCCTCAGCCTCATGAACACAAACTCTCCGATCAACGAGAAGCCCTGAGTCGAGGCCAGAACCCTCTGCCCATCTACTGTGCTCTTGGCACCAAGGAGCAAAGCCTGACCACCTTTGAATTTGCTGGTGAATGACCCCGAGCTGGAACGTGTGCTCGTGGGGGAGGTGGGGTACAGTGAACCAGGCCTGTGACCCTCATGCCCACCTCTTCTGGCTGTCTAGCCGGATCCCAAAGACCTTAGGCTCCATGCTCAAGTCATGAGGCTTGAGCCTGGCCACTAGGCTGCCCTGAGTATATGGTGTGTGCCTGAGTACCTGAAGGCCCCCTGGCTAATGTGTGTGGCCTCTTCACAGAGTGGTGTGAATTTTCCCCCTATGAGGTGGGCTTCCCCAAGTATGGAGCCTTCATCCCCTCCGAGCTCTTTGGCTCCAAGTTCTTCATGGGGCGGTTGGTGAAACAGCTACCTGAGTCCCGCATCTGCTTCCTGGAAGGTGAGGCATCGGGAAGGCCTGGGGAGGGAGGGATGAGCCATTGGGGAGGATCAGGTTGTGGTGGCAGTTGAGGACTCGTCCCCTCATGGCCCTCAGGTATCTGGAGCAACCTGTTTGCAGCCAGCCTCCAGGACAGCTTGTACTGGTCCTCAGAGCCCAGCCAGTTCTGGGACCACTGGGCTCAGAATCAGGCCAGACTGGGTAGGTACCCGGGCTTTATAAGATTCAGAGTTGGGGGTGTTTCTGGGCCTTGAGCTGCCCTCCCCTCCCCAGATCACCAAAGGCTGGAGGAAAGGGCCAGAGGTCCTCCTTTCCTGACAGACACCCCCTCTTCCCACCCCACTGTCTTGCTGTGCAGACAAAGAACAGGTTCCCCACCTGAAGATAGAAGAACCGCCCACAACCGCTGGCAGGATCGCTGAATTTTTCACTGAACTCCTGACAAAGCGCCCACTCGCCCAAGCCACCCACAACTTTCTGCACGGTCTCCATTTCCACAAGGACTATTTCCAGCATCCTCACTTCTCCACCTGGAAAGGTATCTGCTTCCCTGTTCAATCCCAGCACCTCCCCCCCACTCAGGGCTCGGGCAGTCATCCCCATTCCCCTTAGCACCTCACCCTGGGCTGTGGGCTGCCGGCTGCAGGCACTGGGGGTGCTTTGGCAGGAGAGTAGGGCTGGGGAAGCCTGGGCCCTCAGTGACCATCCCCACACCTTTGCAGCTACCAAACTGGATGGGCGCCCCAACCAGCTGACACCCGCAGAGCCCCACCTTTGCCTTCTGGACGTTGGCTACTTCATCAATACTAGCTGCCCACCCCTCCTGCAGCCCACACGAGACGTGGACCTTATCTTCTCACTAGACTACAACCTCCATGGAGCCTTTCAGGTTGGGAGGGGTGGGGATCCGAAGCTGGGCAGTGCTGGGAGGTGCTGGACCACCTGGGCTGGCCTGCCTTCTTGGTGCTTCCCTCAGAGGGTATGAGAGTGACACGTGTAGATTCTGTGAGCCCCTCCTGGAGGAACTTACTGTGCTAGAGAGTAGAGGGCTGGTGATGGGGTCTCTGCCATCTTAACTCCTGATGCGCCTGTGTGTTTTCTGAATGGCCCCAGGAGAGGTTTCCGCCTCCCACTTTCAGAAGATGAGGGCTGTTGGTTTCTGGCTCAGGGGAGTTCCAGAGCAGCTGTAGGGGAGGTGGGGAGGGAGGGAGGGAGGGAGAGAGGCACGCACGCACGCAAGGTCAGGTTCTCAGCCTTTGTCAGGGATTCTGCTGAGCCCACTCAAGTCTCCAACCTGGCCTTGGGGCAGCAAGGCCCATGTGTCTTAGGGAAGGGATGTTCACATTCACTCGGCCCTGTGTTGTGCACAACAGGGGTGCCCTGATGGCCCCTCTTAGGCCCCTTCTTTGTGCCCAGCAGCAGCTGAAACTCGTAGGCCAGTTCTGCCAAGAGCAGGGCATCCCGTTCCCACCCATCTCGCCCAGCCCTGAGGAGCAGGAGCGGCCTCGGGAGTGCCATGCGTTCTGCGACCCTGCCCAGCCTGACGCCCCCGCGGTGCTGCACTTCCCGCTGGTCAACGACTCCTTCCAGGAGTACTCAGCTCCGGGTGAGTCTTCTTCCCTCGCCTGTGACCCAGGCCCCTACCCACTGCACTTCTCTCTGCTCAGGCTGCCCTCTCTCCACAGGAGTGCTACGGACGCCGGAGGAGAAAGCCGCTGGGGAGGTGAACCTGTCTTCTTCGGACTCCCCGTACCACTACTCTAAGGTGACTTACAGCCAGGAGGATGTGGACAAGCTGCTGCACCTGACACATTACAATATCTGCAATAACCGGGAGCAGCTGTTGGACGCCCTGCGCCAGGCTGTGCAGCGGCGAAGGCAGCGGAAGCAGCGTAGGCCTGAATGACAGCCGACATCCCCTGGCTGGGCTCCTGCCTGGCCTGGATCACCCCTGACCCTTAGCTCACCCCCTTCTGCTCTGAATTGGGGATCAGCGTCACTGGGTGCTCCAGAGCATCTAGGACTCAATGACCAGGCATAGCTCCTCCAAAATGTGTGGCCAGGACCATCCAGCAGTGGCACAGAAGCTGAAGGCTGCCAGCAGAGGAGCTGGTGTCATTCTTCAGGGGACCAGGGGTGGCCAAGGTCCCTAAGGAGTGGACCAGAGCTGCCTTCCTCTGGGGTAGGGAAGGACTTGGGGCTCAAAGATTCTGTAGCAGCTGAGGGTATAAACGGGGAGCAGTGTGGCGTTAGCCATTAGGACTGCGTGGCATAAAGCACTTTATACATTAGAGGCTTTTGCAAATGGAGGTGCTATCCCGAGATTGTCATGCCAGGGCCTAAAGGTTGGTAAGACATGTCCTTAACCTGCAAGTTAGGGGCTCCCCGGGGCCTCCTGAAAGCCTCCCTCAGAGCTTCTCCTTCAGGAAGCCTCTGCCCTTCCCCACCACTTCAGTGTCCTGGGGAGACACTGTCCCCCAACACAGCTGCTCATGCATTGATGGTGCTGGGGGATCCTAAGGCTCCATGCCCCCTTCTCTGTGAGGGTCTGCAGAACCCAACCAAAAAGCTGATGGGAGGAATGGGTTTATTTGTCTTACGGACTCGAGGGGAAGCTCCATGATGGCAGGGAAAACAACAGCATGAGCAGAGGGTGGACATCACCTCCACCACAGCACTACAAACAGTGGCAGGAAGGTGTGCCGTCACTGGCAAGGGGAAGCTGGCCATAAGCCCGCCCCCAACCACACAGCTCTAGCAAGGTCTTAATTCCAAAACTGCCAACAGCTGGGGATCAAGCATCCAGAACACAGAGTTTATGGGGACACCTGGGTCAAACCACCATGCACACAAACCACACGGTAGGTAATATTAAGGGAGGAAGAGTGGGTGAGTCACATGGTGAGATCACATGGAGGTACACGTGTGGCTACAGGAAGCATCCAATGAGGCATGTCCTCCTATTGGAAATGAAGCCCTGCCTGGAGATGGTCAGACGTGCTTCCTGTTCCTCTTCAGGAATGAGTCAAGGCTGTGGTGAGGTCTAGAGGTGTGAGGCTGGGCTCTTGTCTTCTGGCGCACAGGGCTGCCAGGCCTGCTTGGCCCTGGCTGCAAGCATCACTTCCCCACCCTTGGCTGTGGGCTTTGATGGCCTTGCCCAGGGGGGCTGAACGAGACTCCTGAGCTTGAATCTGGGGCTAGCTCAGCTCTGCAGGGGCGTGGGACCAGGCACTGTGGTACTTCTGTTGTCTGGCTTGGAAGCTCATGAAGGGCTTGGCAGGACGTGATGTCTAAAATCCCTCAGCCCTAGTTCGAGAACTGCAGGAATCCTTCCAGAGACACCCTGCTGGCTTCCTTGATGCTCACTCCCTCATCCCCAAACACAGGCCTTCCTCACTCCCTGCTGGGTGTGTCTAGGAGTGACCTTCCCTAATGTCTTCAGGATCTGCCCGAGCTCCTGGGGCTCAGCAGCAGGCACCCTGGTGGTCCCCAGGCTTCCAGGAATAGCTGTGAGTTCAGCTCCCACCACTGAGAAAAGAGAGAAAGGGGTGTGGTGGGGATAAGTTCCAGTACCCTGCCCTAATGGTCCGTGTATCTTTCCCCATCACTTTTCCCATACAAGTAAGAACCAAAGGACACAGGGCTGGGGGAGATGCTGAGAAGCTGGACTGAAGGGGAGCACCTTCCTGAGGGCAGTACGAGCCTGAGAGGGGACAAGGGTGGTCAGTGGCATTGTACTAGGGGTGGCTGGGCCTGCCAGGAACCAATCAAGGTGACAGAGACCAGCAGACCAATGTTTGCCATTTGTCAACTGAGACTCCATTGGTACCCTAGTGAAGTCTGCCTGCTCAAATGTCGAGAAGATGCCTTGGCCCCTTGCTAGGTCACGGTTGGAGTTACCTTCGTGTTGCTGGCCCCATCAAAAGTAGCTGAGGGGAGAAAAAAAAAAAGCTGATGGGAGGAATGTTTTGATTTTGGTTTACAGTCCCGAGGGGAAGCTCCCTTATGGCAGGGGACAGCATTGCATGAGCAGAGGCTGGATATCGCCTCTGCCACAGCAGGTGGACAACAGAAGCCGAAGAAGTTGTACTCACCCCTAAACTCACCCTCAATGACACCCCTCCTCCACCACGGCTTGTTAGTTATGGGGTTGATACAATATAGGAACGAATGAGAGAACAGAAGCAATGATAGTAATGGAAGACGGTAGACCACAGGCTCGATCCCCTAGGAGTCCCCCGTGGGGCCCATCCCAATTCACAAGAAACAAGATGGGTAACTGCTCAGCAGGGGCAATGAGCCCAGACCCACAGAGCTTTGGTGGCCCAGAAGGAAGTAGAGGTGGGGAAGACAGCTCTGGGTGGTACGGAGGACAGAGATGGAGACAGAACAGTCTTCGAACAAGTAGGGGTCAGAAGGGGGAGTGGCAGGGAGGAGATGAGGTCAGAAAGGTACAGGGGCACCGCTACTCACTTGCCTGGTGCTCTTCCAGCAGGCACACGGCTCCCCCAGGACTGCAGAGGGCAGCCTGCAGTCTCCATGCCCAGCCCAGCAGACTGCAGTGCCTGGAGCTTCTGGGTTTGGTGGTCAGCATCTAGAGACCCCCCTCCTGCCCACAGGGCTCGTCATCTAGTCCAGGGACCACTGGACCCCTCTTTTCCCAAGCCTACCTCTATCATCTCCTGTCCCCTAACCCCCTAAGCACAGAAGGGCCATGGGCTGGGAATTTAGAGAGTAGCAAGACAGAAGCTTAGGGGAAACAGGGATCAACGGGAACTGAGACACTGGGGAATGGGTCAGCTGAGGATTGAGGCCCGTGGGATTCTAGTGCCTCTGGGCCCCACTAAGGAGCTGCTACCAGCTGTCCAGCATTTCTTGTTGCTTGTGACAGGCTGCGGGCTGCCCAGGGCTTCTCTGGCAGAGGCAATCCACCTTACTCTCAAGGGACTGCAGGGTGATCAAAAGTCAGAGGCCGGGCTGGAGAGGTGGCTCAGCAGTTAAGGCGCTTGCCTGCAAAGCCTAACAACCCCAGCTAGATTCCCCAGCACCCATGTAAAGCCAGATGCACAAAGTGGTGCATGCATCTGGAGTTCGTTTGCAGCAGCTAGAGGCTTTGGCATACACATTCTCTCTCTCTCTCTCCTCTCTCTCTGCAGATAAATAACAAAAACAGTTTTAAAAGTCATAGACTGGGCAGAGGAGGCCCATGTTGTTTTGTCGGCCCTGGCATGTGAAGTCCCCTCTCCCAGGGTTCCCCTGCCACCAGCTGCCTGCCTCTATCTAGCCCTTTGGGGAGGAGCTCAGAGGAAAGACATCTGGACCAGCTGTGAGGCAGGACCCAGAATAAAGTACCGTCTTTCACATGGGGCTTCTCGGGTGCATGAGCCTTTACTTTCTCCTAGGCCAGCTTTAAGCTCACCTGTCTCTGGTGACACCATCCTGTGGGTTTTAGGATTGCTAGTTGCCCACAGGAAACAGACAGATAGCACGTCTGGGAGAGGAAGAAACAGGGAGACTGGCCTCCGAGCTGCAGAGCTAGGGGCTCCTATGGTCTGTCTTTGATCCCTTATCAGATTCCTGGTGGATCCCTGAACGACCCAGCTGAAGAGCAGAGCTTGACAAGGGCAAGACTCTTGAGCTACTCAGGGTGGTGCTCCTCACTCAGCACACAAGGGGACTTTTCACCTCTTCTTTTCTTCCTAATCTGCTCAGTGACATCATCCAGTTCTGTGAACAACACATGTATCTCTAGGGCCGCTTCAAGCTGCTGCAGGTACTGGAGCAGGTTGTCATGGAAACTCATCCCCCTGACCAAAGGATGATGGGAAAACATGCAGCATGAGGCGGCACCCCTACCTTCCAGCCCGCAGCGCCCCCCATGTGGGCCTGGCCTGTTCTTGAGCTGACTTCTCTGCTGGCGAATAGCTCCTTGAGCGGTGCTGGCACATCACCGGCTGTGTCCTGGGGGAGGTGCAGGTGAGGGCACTGGCTCAGGGCCCCTTTTTGATATTTTATTTATTTGCAAGGAGAGAGGGAGAATGGATGTGCCGGGGCCTTTAGCCACTGCAAACAAACTCCAGCTTCACTACTTTGTGCATCTGGCTTTAGATGGGCACTGGGGAATCCCGGGTCATTGGACATTGCAGGCAAGTGCCTTAACCACTGAGCAATCTCTCTCTCCAACCCCAGAACCCATTTTTTTGGCACTTCATTTGGAATTTGGGTTATTTGAGGAGTGAAAGGTTGCTATTTTATTCTACAGGAGACAGGTGCTGGAGGCCACCCCACCCAGACACAGTGAGCAAGAGCCACTGTTGCAGTCAGCTTTCTAGTTGCTGCGCAGAGAGAACCCAAGCAAAAGCGGCTTGTGGAGGAATGGGTTTATTTGGCTTACGGACTCGAGGGGAGACTCCATCCTGGCAGGGAAAACGATGGCATGAGCAGAGGGCTGGACATCACCTCTGCCACAGCACTGCAAACAGCGGCAGGAAGGTGTGCCAAACTCTGGCAAGGGGAAGCTGGCTTCTAACCCCATAAGCCCACCCCTGACAACACAGCTTCATCAAGGTTGTAAAACCCAAACTGCCATCAGCTGAGGATCGATCTATCAGAACACATTCATTTGTTTGTGGGGGACACCTGGTCAAACCATGACAGTCCGCCCCTGGCCCCCACAAACTAATAATCATACATGATGTAAATACAATGCATTCAGCTCAACTCTTAAGTCCCCGCAGCTTTCAACTAAGCCATAATACCAAAAATAAACCCGTAATGGCACAGAACATTCACAATGCAAAACATGAGGCGCAGCAAAAACAGATTGACCAATACAATACAAGATTTAAAACAAACAGGGCACCATCAATCTCTAACTCCAAGCTCAATGATTCTAACCAATAACACAAGTCTCTTGGAGATTCAATTCCGCCCCTCCAGCTCGGCTACTCACAGTCCCGGAAAACATCATCCGGTGCTAGCAGCTCGCCTTGGCACCCATCCATAGTCCTGGAATTCACTGGGTCTCCATTGCAACCCACAGTTCATCCTCATGGGTCCATCAGGCTCCATGCAGGCAACCTTGCACACCTGCTTCACACTCCGATGGCCATTTTTCAAAAACAAAACTGTGTTGCAAATCCAATGACCCTCTCTTTCTAACCAATCTCCATTCCACAGAACCAGGTGGGCTACCAACTGGTTAATCCAGGGGGGATCAAAGCATTCAGGCCCCTTACTTCAAAGAGTCCGCATTCTTTCTGTTGTTCCAATGCAGACCAGCTGGCCCAATCTCAGTGGTTGTAATCTCTCAAACAATTGCAGGTGAACGGGCAGCAGTTTCGACCCAAAGATCTTCTTTCTGTGCCATCTCCATCTGCTCACACCAGTCCATCTTTATGTAAAACAACCCTGCACAGGTTCCCAGGACACAGGCAGGCAGAACACAGCAAGCCTCTCACGCAAACTGCTTCTGGCACAGTCCTGACCAAGTTCTCACCCTCGTAAGCCAAACCTCACAGTCCATAGTTCTCATTACATTCAGGTCTTTCAACTCTGACCAGAATGATCCATGAAGCTGTACTCACAACACTGCGAGGCATCTCTTAGGCCGAGATTTCAA
>PVHP010007804.1:0-55442 GCA_004024765.1 Zapus hudsonius
ACAGGTGGCTGCCAGCCCGTTCTGCTCATAAATAATTTTTTAAATTAAGACTGAGAGGGGAAACTAAGCAACTGAAATGCCTCAAGTGTGAGCTCATCACACTTGCTTTCTTGTGCAGATGTTCAACTTCTCTTACTCACTGGGAGGAAATGAAATTTTATTAAACATCTATTCTTCTGGGATCTAAGCTACAAAATGGAGAAATTATTCTATAGATCGTTCCACTACAAACTATTAACAAAATCGCCTACCAGAAGTGGCTGAGAGCTACCTATTGGGAATATGGGTGTGTTGCTTCTTGGTGGCGGCCAATCAACCCATTGTCTTCTTTTCTTCCAGCCATCGAGGATGAGTTTGACTTTGCATTAGGCAAGCAAACCCCAGCATTCCTGAAGAAGTGTGTGTGCTACATTAGGAAGATCGCCAACATTGAGCGTTTCGTGAAAATCCCAGAGATGGGAAAATACATGGATATAACCGGGACCGAACCAAGGGTTATCCGTGACCCTGAGGCTCAAGAGAAGCTGATAAAACTCCGGGATGAATTTATCCCCACGATCGTGGCCTCATCCAACCTGAGAGTGTACACCTCTGTCACCCATTGTGACATGAAACTGGGCTACTCCCAAGAAATAGAAAACCATTACATAGAAGGACTCGGCAAGCAATTTTATGAAGACATGATTGACATAATTCAGGCGACAGTACAGCAGAATTTTGATACAGAGACTGACACACTGTACGATGAAATCCTCCAGCATTCATCATTATGTAAAACCTATGCCTCCTTCTATGAATACAAATGTGAATCTCTTAATATCTTGTACAAATACATCCTTCCAAGCAAAACCGGCCACGTGAACCCTCTTATTGTCTATGGAGGGCCTTGCACTGGGAAGACTCTTCTGCTAGCCGAAGTAGCCAAGAAGGTAAAATCTATTCTTTTCCCTCAATAGTCACAGAAACTCTTTTTTTCGGGGGGGAGGGGAAGAGGAGTGTCGTAGTCAGCCACACATCGCTGGGATGAATCTCCAAAACCAGGCACAATTTGGGGGGAGGAAAATATTTATTGAACAGATCCAGGGGAAGTTAAGGAAAGGCTGGCCCCCTTTCACAGATCCAAGCAGAGACAGAGACAGCACCTCCAGAAGCAAGCAAGCACACTCTTAACTGGTAAACAAAAGGAACTCCAGGCTTGAGCTCAGACTGCTTTTTGCATATGTATAGCTAGAATTCCAGACCCACCCCAGAAACACCTTAGAGCTAAACCCTAGGATCTGGCCAAGGTGACACACCTCCTCCAGCCAGAACTGGCTGGAGACATTTTACAATTGTAATAAACTTTTGAATCTATTGGGGGACATTATTTAAGCTACCACAAGGAGTTAATTGATCGAATTCATTTTCTGTGTTCACTCTCTGAATTGTAATTTCTCTTTTTGGATGGATACAGGAGTGTTTCTTTTCCGCAATGCTGAGAAAGGAAGGCTCATAACTTTATTCCAATAAGACCTTTGTCTCTCTCTCACTGCTCCAACTCATCCATCCAATTTAGATGGAAATAAGGACAGATACCTCCCAAGTACTTCTTGCCTCTCTCAGATAAGAATTAGCCTTCTAATTGCCCTGATCACTAAACCAGTCTCAATTCAGTAATAAGTATGTCCAGTCTCAGGTAATAATTGAATTTTTGTTTATACATTCCTCTCCTCCACCTGAGGCCTACGATAATAAAGGCAATGGGAACATGACCAACTTCTCTGTCCACATAGCATTTCTCCCCCTCTTTTCCTAATACCAACCACGTGTATGGCCCCTCCTGGTTGCAGTGTAGAAGATACAGGAAATGTAAGGGGACCAGAAAGAAGCATTTGGCAGGGGGGCATGGAATCTGTCCTTATTTTCGTCTAAGTTGGATGGAAGAATTTGAATAGCGAACAGTGAGAGACACAATCCAGAGGCTGTCTAGGTGTGCCCGTGGGTCTTGTCCTCTTGGCATTGCTGGTAGATGAGCACTGTCATGAATTGGGTCCCGAACTCTTTTCTGAGCAAATGTTCAAAGCCGCCGTACATCTCTTCTGAGGCCATATCATGGTTTCCGGGAGGTTCTTCTCATGAGCCTCCCACCCTGTCCCCACTGACCATCACCTATTCTGTGTCCATTGGACATCTTTCATTCTGTCCTCACTGGCCATGTCCTAGACTTGACCTCCCGAGTCTACTAAACCTCCCTTCTCCTTTGGGAAGAGAATCTTTCAGTTCAGAGGAATTTGACTATGCAAACTTCCTTTCCACACGCTGTTCTGGGGAATGACTAGCTGATATCAGCTACAGTTTTCAGTGTCTTGTTATCTTGTGTCTCTCATGAGGGCGCATGCAGACATTTCATGTTTATCTCTGGTGTTACATAACATATTGTTACATATGGACACCAGCTCATGGTAACAGGGCCACCATCACAGACAGCACAGGTGTGTTTGGTGGCTGAAGGAAGATGTATAAAATTGTCATGAGCAATCATTGCAGGGTCAAACAGACTGTGCTTGGTTCTGGTTAGCTGCCAGTGCACAGTTGGTGGATGGTATGTTATCAGCCTTGAAACTAGCTTCCAATATGGACCCCCAAAAATGGCTTATTTCGCAAGATAGCTCATTATGAAACCAACATCCATAAATCTCGAATCTTTTTTTCTTAACCTTAATTATATGGAGGAGCCAAGATTCATAAACTTCCTAATGTAGGAAGTAATCTTCCCTTTCTGAGGAGGACCCTTGCTAAGTTCCAAGATGACTGAAAAGCTCTATCACCCTAAAATATCCTTTGCTTGATTCCTTCTCAACCCTGATTTTTCAGACCTAACAATACTAAATTCAGCCAGTCCTCTAAATATTGTGTCTCCTTAGTTCCATAGTTAAGGAAAGGAAGGAAGGTATGAAGGGAGGGAAGGAGGGGATAGAGGAAAGAAAGAAGGAAAGAAGAGAGAGAAAAACCATGAGTACAGCACATAGCCAGAACATCAGATACAGCTTCTAATCCTATCGTGTCTCTGGTGACCATCTAGCTTGAATCAAGTCATTCATCAACCTGAGCCACAGTTTCCTCTTGTATTAAATGATAGTATAATCCCATCTGCCTTTCAGAGCCAGAACATGAAATAATGCTTATATAGTGAGCCATCTATGTAGGTTTTTAATGACAAAAATAATGCTCATAATGATGACCTCATAGCACTTCCTGTATACCACATATAGCATTATGCGGGCTCAATGACTAAAACTATTTAACTCAATATAATGTTTGAATACTTAATCCAGTCATTAAATGGACATTAAGTACATATGGTGTGCCCACAAGTGTGCCAGAAAATAAGGACTTGGAGTTGAAAAACAGACCACACAAGATATTTGGATTTACAGGATTATGGAAAGCTTTGTAATGTTATCTTATGATTAAGTTGGACTGTAATCAATCCTTGTTATTCTCGCAAATAGAGTTTTGTGACATCTCTTTGGCTTTCCCGGATGGTATTTGCATTTCTCAGTTCAGGGTACTTTCTGCATGGTAAGTGTCACTCTGAGGTCATGAGGAAAGAAAGACAGTTGTTTAGGACCGAGTAAATGCACATTGCTATCCTAAACTCCACTTTGATGTTTTAGGCTTATGGCTGGCTACATGAAGACACGGGACCAGAATCTGACCCAGTCGTCATCATGAGATTTCTAGGGACGACAGACATGAGTACTGACCTGAGACCTCTCCTTCTAAGTGTTTGTGAACAACTGGCAGTCAACTACCGATGCCTGGTTCAAAGCTACCCCAAGAAGATCCATGACCTCCGGGACTTGTTCATCAACCTCTTGAATGAGTCTTCATTGCAGAGACCACTGGTAATAATATTGGATGCCCTGGAGCAGCTCTCAGAGAAGGATGATGCCAGAAAGCTCTGGTGGCTACCAGCTCACCTTCCCCGCTTCGTCCGGATTGTCCTCTCCACACTGCCCAACAAACATGGGATCCTGCAGAAACTAAGGTGCCTTATCCATGAGGAAGACAACTACATTGAGCTGATTCCCCGGGACAGGAAGATGTGTAGCCAGGTCCTCAAACATCAGCTGCTGCGTGTCAAAAGGAAGGTCACATCAGGCCAGCAGATCTACGTAAACAATGCGTTCTCCAAGTGCACACTGCCGATGTTTGTGAACCTGACTTTCAGGGAGGTGAGACATTGGCGATCTCACAAAGACGTTGATGAATCCTCCCTCTGTGTCACTGTTCATGAGAGTATAGAGCAGCTCTTCTCGTCCTTGGAGAAGAAGTGTGGTCAGAAACTGGTCTCTAGGGCTCTGGGTTATATCACTATGGCCAAAATGGGTCTGAGTGAAATGGAGCTAGAGGATGTGTTAGCCCTGGATAACAGCGTCATGAATGAGCTCAATGAGAACACCAGACCCAACAATCCCCTCAGAGTACCTTACCTGTACATTGCAAGGCTCAAGGAAGGTCTCAGTGGATACTTAATGGAAAGACATGTGAAGAGTGTCACGCTCCTAGTCTGGGCTAACCGACACCTGCAGCTCATAGCTCAGAAGCTGTACCTGCAGGAGGACAGCAGCCTGCGGGAAATGCACACCATCTTGGCGGATTATTTTCTGGGGGTGTGGTCAGGGGGCAGGAGGAAAGCTTTCTGCCTGGAAGACCCCTACTTGAATGGCTGTCTAGACTTGGAGAACAGAAGCCTGCTGGAGGAAGAAAAACACTTCATGGAACAGGCTTCCTTTGACAGACAGGCTCCCGATCAGCCCTGGGTTTTCCAGTGTAACCCACTGGAGCCTGACATCTTTTTTGTCAATCACCGGAAAATGTCTGAGCTTTTGTATCACCTGACACGGTGCGGAAAAACCGACGACCTGCTCTATGGGATCATCATGAACTTTAGCTGGCTTTACACCATGGTCAAAATCGGCCAGTTTGACAAAGTACTTACAGACATCGAGCTGGCTTACAACTTCTCACAAGAAAAGGAGCTGAAGTTCCTGGCCAGCACCCTCCGCAGCATCAGAAACAAGGTCATTGCCTTCCCAGGCTCCCTTTCTGCAGAACTTCAGCAAAGGCTGCTGCCAGTAGTAAGTTCCCTGCCCAAACTCAGACACCTCCTTTTAGAATGTGACAAAGACGGGCCCAAATATTGCTCCATTGTCCCATTGCATTCCTCCATGGATGTGACCTACAGCCCTGAGCGTCTCCCATTATCATCCAGTCACCTGCATGTCACAGAGATTCTGCCTACCTGTAACCCCAGCACTGTCCTCACAGCTTTAGAAAACGGCTCCATCAGCACTTGGGATGTAGAAACTCGCCAATTACTCAGGCAAATCACCACAGCCCAGTCTGTCATCCTGGGCATGAAGCTTAGCAGTGATGAAAAATACCTTGTGGTTGCTACGACAAATAACACCTTGCTGATTTATGACAACATCAACTCGTGCCTCATGTCTGAAGTAGAAATCAAAGGAACCAAGCATGGAAGTGGGTCCACCTACATCAATGGATTCACACTCTCTGTCAAACATGCCCTTGCATGGCTGGAAGCCAGCAAAGATGTCACTGTCATAGATCTGCTCTATGGATGGCCCCTTTACCAATTCCATTGCTGGTATGAAGTGACCTGTGTCCAGTGCTCTCTGGATGGGGTGCACGCTTTCTGTGGACAGTACCTGAACACCACCACCATTTTTCATTTAGGGAGTGGAGAAAAGTTGTGTACGGTGACGTCCGAATTTTCAGGTGGCTTTGTGAAGTTTCTACTCATCTTGGACACAGCTCAAGAGATGGTGATGGTAGACAGTGAAGGGAGCCTCTCTGTTTGGAACACGGAGGACATTTCCAACCCCCAGCTGACTGATGACTTCGACTGCCGAAGAGAAGACAGCGAGGTGGTCAGCATTGAACTTTCAGAGGACCAAAGTGCCATCCTGATCTGTAAAGCTCTCAGCATTGAGCTCTTAGACACTGGAATGTGGAAGGTGGCTGAAAAGTTTAGAGCCAAGCATAATGAACGCTTCATATCCGCCGTGCTATCCAAAAGTGGTGACTGCATCATCGCGACCATGGAGAACACCCCGGCAGTGTTCTTTTGGAGGCGGGACACAGGTCAATGCATGGCAAGCTTACAGGAAATTTCAGGTGCCATAGTTAAGCTGGTGAAATCTAGTCACCACAATATGCTACTATCATTATCAACCAGTGGTGTTCTTTCCATTTGGGACATAGATATCATCACAGCTATGTCCAACATCGATAAGACTGGAAAACCCATCCAAAGTCTGGTGCTGCCTGCTAGAGGGGAAATTATCTACTCCCTCGATGGCTCTGATTGCGTGCACAAGTGGAACTTCAGCAGTGGGTTCATTGAAGCAGTTTTCAAGCACGAAGGAATAGTTGAACACTGTGTGTTAACATCCACTGGAGACATAATGGTGACATCAGATGACAAAAGCAGCCAGTATGTCTGGCACACCAGCAGTGGGGAAAACCTCTTCCGAATTAATGGGCAAAGAATATCTCAGCTGCTGATTACACACAATGACCAGTTTGTGGTCTCTCTGTGTGAGGAAAATGCCTCCAGGGTTTGGAGACTAACCACAGGCCACAGAGTCTGCAACATCCTGACCACTTTGCAAAATGCCTTCATCACCTCCGCGAATACCTTCGTGGTGGGAATGACGAAAAACAAAGTGTTGGCAGTCAGTCTTTGGACAGGAAGCATCACCAAGAAATTTTGTTGTGAAGACGGCACCACCATTGTGAACTTTAAATTGATCCCCGACTGTCCAGACATCATCGTGTTTATCACATCAGCCGAGACGGTGAACATCTGGAGTTTGACAGATGAAGTGATCTGTCGGCGTGTGCAGCTTCCCAACAACTTCCTGAAAACCCTGGAAGATTTTGAAATTTCTCCCAATGGAAAGCTAGGCATCCTATCTCGTGGAGATGAGAATATCAATGTGCTGGATTTACACAGTGGCAAGTTACGAGTGGTGCATGCCTCTGGGGTCATCTGGAGGCAGAGGTTGTCTCGAGATGGTCGCTACCTGGTATACATCTGCTTTCAAAATGGGGAGGAGGAAGAGGAAAACGATGCCATGTCCAGCTTGATTGTAATGAGACTGGCTGATGGCAAAAATATCGGTGCTTGTTCCCTTTACAAAACGCCCACTTTCCTCGCCCTCTCTCAGAGACACCTGAACATCATCGTCGGCTTTGACGATGGAAGTATAGGCATATACACGGTGGTGGACCGCGTAGATGCCGCACTGAAAATTAAAATTGCCACTTCAAACAGCAGACAGATTTTCAACAATGCAACGCAGACATCCAGGCCAAAGTCCAACAATTACTCCTTTAAAGTGTCTGTGGATTGTTTATGGAGGGAGTCCACTGAGGTCTTTGCAAGAGACAGTCCCATCATAGTGAGCGACTCCTCGGAGTCCAGTGAGGCAACACCCTCCAAGAAACACAACTCTTGTTACGACCGGGTTTGTGCAGCCCTAGAATCCAGGGGCCACAGCTACTCACCAGATAACTGAAATGATGTGTACTCTGCTCCATGGAAATATAGGTTCCAAAAGCTATGGGGAAAACAGAGTGTAATCTCTAACACAAGTGATACCCTGCTCATCTCTTAAGGCATGCACATGCTGGGATATGAGGTGTATATGCATGCTCATGAAATGAACAGGAATGTGAGATTTGTTCTGGGGAGGTCACCTATCTGTCAAAGTGCATCAGGGAGGTAGAGAATTTCTAGAAGTGTTATTTCAATGGCTAGTTCACCTGGAAGAGAGAGAATAAACGTTTTATGAATAGCTGTGTGGTGTGGTACAGCATAATTCGCTACATTGATCTGAATGAGAGAGGCTAAAGTTATCTGTATATAGTTTGGACTGAAATTAGTCTTAGGGAAAACCAGTCAAAATCATAATAGGAAGGAGCTTTTGACTCCAAATGATTGTGTGATAAGCAAAATACAGCCTTAATCTCTCTTTTCATTTTTTGGTCCCGACAACTGTGTAAACCTAGTCTGCAGATGAGAGGTCTAAAGGTGCAAAATCATGTAACAAAAATGCCCAGATGTAGCCCCAGTTTCTCCAGAGACACGACGTGAACTGTGAGACCATGGACGGACTGGGGCATGAGTTCACTCGCTATTATAGGGCTACTGAACAGAGTCAGTCTTCATTAAAATACAGTTGCAACAATTGCATGTAAAGGTTTCTGTTATCATGGATTCTATGATTTTTAAACTCTTTCCTTTGCTGCAAATGAACCCATTTAATAAGAAACCACAATCTTTTTCACATCTTTTTTTGAAATGCATATCTGTGTTGATCGTAAAGAATTACAGGAAGGGCATTACAAATTTGGTCAAGACACCTGTTCATTTCCATCATTGTACTCACAAAAATCTGTAGTCTTCAGTCCATCATCTGGAAGCCCAAGTTTTTTTTTCCTAAATCCCTGCAGTATCTCTTAATAGACAACAAGCTCTATTAACTTGCCATCTCTCAAAACTGTTGACGTTGCCTTACTCTCATTCATCCTCTCTCCTGTGTAAGACGCAGATACATGACCAAATACCCTGGGACAAACTCAATAGGCCTGTCTTTGTGCTAAAACGGTCCATAAATCTTAAGGGGGTCCCAAGGTTCTGACCTACCATCCCTGTTTGGATCACTTTCTTACTTCTCCACAGTCTGTCTGCTTCCTTATTCGTTTCACTTCCGGACTGAGGACTTTTCTTGAGCCACTATAAGTCTTATCCATTTCAGAGCAGAAGCTGTGAAATGGTATCTTTTTTAAAAACCACTTCACCTATTTGAAAGAAGATATTATGTCAGAAGGTGAAAATGATTTTCTTCCATATCCTCCATGTGCTATATGCCCTTGGATAACTTTTCAGAGGGGTTGGTACTGACAGCTTGGTTTGATTTTCTTTGAAAGTAGCAGCAACTTAAATCAGAACAGTGAATAAGGAACTGACTTTTTTATCCAGCTTTGCTATGAGCTCATCTTCCAGTCATAGCCAAATCTTTAACCTCACTCGTGCATTGTATTGTGGATTGTAAAGTCAAGGTGATGATAGGTTCTGCTAGAGTCCTGGTGGGGATGCTCGGAGTCACATGGAACAGCAACGTCCTGACTGTTCACTTGGTAGGAAAAGAAAGTGGTCTGACCCATAGAGAATCCATGTCAATGTATTTCAGTTTGGAGAGGAGTTTCATGTGCAAGCATTCAAAGGTGTGATTCAGAGACAAGCCCCTCACCCCATGGTGAAATACTTTTTTATTAGTGTTTTTCTCCTGGTGTTGCTACGAGCCATGAGGTAGAAGCCCAGAGAGAGCTGAGACCCATGGACTGATTGTGTGAATGAATGCTTTTCGGGTCTGTATCCAACACACTCTTATTCCTGCCATTGTCCGTGGGAACTCCACACTATACATTTCTAAGAACTAGATGCCTAGATGGAGTCAATGTACTGTGTGAATGTTCTATGTAAAAGTCAATAGAGTATAACAAGTGACTTGAATGATTTTTTTCCCTAACATGTTTGCAACTGATAGCTCATATTGAATGTTTTTATGTAAACTTTGTATTGTTGGGAACAATTACCTAATCAGAGATTTATATTTTCATAAATGTTACATTTAGTTAAATTTTGTTACAGAGTTGTTACACTAGAAAATTATTTCAGTCTTCAAACAATGTACAGTCTTGTGTATGTATTGTTTGTATGAATAAAAAGATAAACCACTTAAATTTGAGTACTGTACTTTCTTCCCAACCTATGACAGAAGTAGAGACCCGCTTGCACTAGGCACTGTTAATGGAGCTCACAGGTACAGACTTCACAGTAGCCTTATGTGGTAGGGACCATTATCACTGCACATGTATAAGTGAGGAAGCCAGAAAGAATGGGGCAGAGAAGAGTTGTGCGAGGTTCCAATGAACCATTCATGTACGTCTTGTAAGTTTCTCAAAGTACATGAAAGCACAGAAATCAGTACCCAGAGGCGTTAGTGACACTGACCTCAAACATATTAATGTGCAGAAGAGAAATGAAGTTGGTCTCTTGAAGATCACTGGCATTTACTACAAACTCCTAGGTCTTTTTTTTTCAGGTATAGAGAAATACTTTATGAATTTATTCTGCAAATATGTATGTGGTCATGTACTTACCAGGAACACAAAGGTAAATCAAACAGCTTGGCACTTCTAAGATTTCACCCTAACAAGAAATAGAGAGGAAACAAGTTCTATGTGAGCATGTGCAAGGACACACAAATTTCCTGGGGACTGAGAAGGGAAGACCGTGGCTACAGAGGAGTCCCATTCATACATTCCCAGGGGAGAGAGCAAGACCAAGGAAAACTTTCCCAGATGCTTTTGTAAACCCAATAGATCTGAGAATACCTTCATACACACAGTCACACAGACACACACATACACACACACACACACACACACACAAATGTGCAAACAAGGCAGCATCAAAGAGCTTAACTGATGTGTAGGAATAAAATCTTTTATCTAGTCACAGGAACAATCATTACCAAGAAAACCTAAAATTAAGTGGTTAAAAATAACAAAAGCATTATTAATCTCACCTACACCTCTCTATAAGCCTCTGTTTAAGGTTTCTTCCCATGAAATGCTATTTCATTATCCATGCCAGGGAATTCCTTTTGGGATCCCCATCAGAATCTTTAGATTGGAGATTAACCCCTCTTTTCTTTTGGTTCTCAGAGAAAATGTGAAGTTGATCACCAATATTTACTTAAAAGCATTTCATAATCATTGAGTTTGTTACTTGAATATCCTTTTTCCCCTGCATCCACCAGCACTGCATATATATATATATATATATATATATATATATATATATATATATAGGCTGGTAACGTTCACTAGGATCCAAAAATTAGCCCTGCATGACTTCTGTTCACAGTCCTACAAACAAAAAGAGAGATAACCATACAAGATGTAAGACTGTTTTTTTTTAATTAACAAAAATGAAAGGCATTTTCTAGGAATGGAAGGCAATGGACCAGAGGGGAAGACAGCTGAAACTTGGAAAGTACTTAGAGGCCAATGTGAGGCATTTCAGAAAAGGAGGCTGCATGAACAAAAAGCTAAAGCAAATTTTAGATGACTTCAGATGCTACATTTGGATTTCAAACTTTATTAAGTAGTCAATAGAATAGTGAAGGGGTGGGGTTGTGAAGAGGAATGGCCTGATCTAGATAGTATTCTGAGATGAATGCTTCATCATCGCTTTGTCAGATAGATTATGGATGGACAGACCAGAAGCTGAGAGATCAAAGACTGTGGCAATGATCAAAGGTAAAAATAAAACCTGGGCTGGAGAGATTTCTCAGCAGTTAAGACGCTTGCCTACAAAGCCTAACGACCCAGGTTTAATTCCCCAGTACCCATGTAAAACCAGGTGCACAAAGTGGCCCATGCATCTGGAATTCATTTGTACCAGCTGGAAGCCCTGTGGTGCCCATTCTGTTTGTCTGTCTCACGTATCTCTCTTTCCCTCTTACTCTCCTTGCAAATAAATAAACAAAAAAAAATTTAAAAGAATAAAACTTTCATTTGCAATCAGTGGCAATGAAGACGATGAGAGGAGGAGGGATTTGGGGTCATTTGGGGGCTTCACAGGGAGACATGGTAGATGAAGAGGAAAAACGGAACTCATTTCAGTTCCAATGTCAATTAAGCGTCTGATGAAATGATGACAGAACGTGAAGAGGAAACAAAAATGGGAAAAATCACAACATACACTTGGGTTTAGAGATTCAGAGGTCAGACACTCAGGCAGCATTCCTCCCACGGAGAACTCCACGCACTTCTCCAACTACAATGCCTGAAAGGTGAGGTGATGTTTTTGCTGTTGTTACAATGTAAGCTGTTGCCAGAAACCGATATTTTAGAACTATTTGATAAATTTTGAGTTATATTGACAAATCCGCTCACAAATCAATATATACATGTCTGAGAAGCTACAGAAGAACGTGTATTTCTACTAAATTCCCCCAGTTGGCGATATGACCAGTCTATAAACCACACTCTAATCCCCAAAACAAATTCCTAAATCCTTTTTGATCAGAATGACCTCACTGATAAAGAGAGGACATGACAAATCAGGACAGAGGTGGGACCTGAGGGTCATTTGCAGGATATGCCATACAACAGAATTTTTTAAAGTGCACAGACAGCAGTCCGAAAACTTGGGTCTCCTCCCACAGGGTGTGACAAATGCCTGTGACGTTCAGGGGTTATAGGCTGTGCCACTATGCCTAGCTAGAGAAACTAAGGGAGGTGGGTCCATCTTTCGGGGAGGTCCTGATGCTTCCCCACACCCCATCACACACATCCTAACTCGAAGCATCCCTTAAAGCGCAGAGAAACGAGCGAGCTAGATGGCGCAGTTGCTTCACTCCATTTCCTGGCTAGCCTCTCCAAAGGTCTTGGGGGCGCAGGTGAAAAGAACTTTCTGGATAAAGCAACCAATCCTCCCTCATCGTGGGAGTAAATGGATCTCAATAATTCCTGCAGCGCGATGGGATGCGCGTGACAACCAGTGTCCCCAACATCCCAGGAAAAGACGCGCGGAGGAGAGGGGAGGACAACTCCACCTCGGACCACCCAAGCAGTGCGCACGCGGCTAGTCCCTGGGATGCCACCAGGGCGGGGGTAAAGGTTGATTTCCCAGGGGCGTGCATTTGCATTTGAGTCCAGGCTCCCTGGACGTCCCCCGCACCCTCCCCGCCGCGCCCTAGACGCGCAGGACGCGCTCGGGACGTGCCGCCGCGGAGAGCCTGGCCAGGGGCGCGCAGGTAAAGGGTTACCCGGGCCGGGGAGGTTCGCCGGCCGCCGGGCCACGTGACGCTCGGGCCCAATGACCGCGCCCCGGACGCGGCTGCGAACGCCGCGGGCTCCGGGCGGCGCTGACCCTCACGCCTTTCCCCGCGCCACCGCCCCGGGCCGGCGCAGCCATGGGCCCCGCGACCCCCGCGCCACCGCCACCCGGCCCCAGGTAAGGCTCCGTCCCCCGTCTGCGCCGCTGGCTCCGGGACGTCACCTTTCTCCCCAGAGTCACTCTTAAGTCTGGATTTCCATCTCCCTGGAGGGGATCTGGGGAGACAGAAAGATACGGGCGACACGTAGTTGGATGACTTGGGGGAGGGGTGCGGGGGATCTCGAATTCCAACCGAAAGAGGCTAGAGGAGGGGCGTTTTGCAATTTTTCCAAACTAAGGTGTTTGTGAATGTGGACGCCTGATGGGTTGCATGAAACGTGTTTGCTTTTGAGTCCACGATTCATGAACTTTACACAGTGCCTGGGAACGTGGATCGGGCAAAGTGACACAGATGTCCCCTCATTTCTGTGCACCCACCTTTCTCCGTGTGTAAGCACGGGGCGTTTGGGGATAAAATGCAAAGGGGACTTGACCGCCCGCCGACACCGTTTCTTTGCAGTGTCCTTGGGCTCCTGGATTTGTCCCCAAGGGGTGCTGGACCCCTGATTCTCTGTGGAGGGTGTGGGGAGGTGGTGTGGCATCGCCGGTCAGTGCCTGGGTACAGAGACGGTGGGCGCTGGGTGCAAACAGTTAAACTTTCAATACAGAGTATCTCCCAGACCAATCGCCTGGGTTTCAGTGGCGGGTCACCTCTGATGAAGTGAGATTTTCATAAAAACACGGAGGAAAGTGCTTTTCCAGTAATATGAGGCATATGTTTCCCCAAAATGAACCCCTCTCCTGTGACAGAGCATTTACAAACTTTCCATCGTGGTATAGATACTTGCACGATGATTTACAGGAAATAGATATTCCATGAGGAGGTTCAAATCATTAAAGGAAAGGGGGTATTTTCTTTGTCACTATTCCTGGGAGATGACAACCTATGGCCTTTCTCCTGGTGGCTTGTCAGTGTTCTGGGTTGCTAAAGCTGAGCTATTGTGGGGGGGGGGGGAGAGAGAGAGAGAGAGAGAGAGAGAGAGAGAGAGAGAGAGAGAGAGAGAGAGAATAGTGGATAGTGGATTCTTTGCTGGTTTTTTTTTCTTCCATATAATCTTCCATTTAACACTGCTTTAAGGAGTATAAGATGGTAAAAACCCTCCTTCTAAACGCCAGTGCCATTGGAACACCTTCCTGGTCCCTTCTGTAAAATCAGTGTCCTCAAGAAGATAAACAGTAATTTGAAGCCCTAGAGGTAAATCAGAGTCCTGGGTTAGTTGTGTTTTTCAGAGATGGAAAGACTCAGTTAAGAAGCTCTAGACAGCTTCCAGGGAGCCTCACTGAAGAGAAATAACAGGAACGTGACCTGTGGTTTATCTCTCCTTGTCCCCCACTCTCTTCATTCTTTGATCACGCTCACGTAGCCCACAAATCTGTTCCACCTGGCTGCAGGAACTCATTGTCAATAATTCTAAAGATTGTATTAGTTAATAATGTCTAAAAATAAAAATATGACTAATCTGAGCTGTGGCCCAAAGAATTTGTGCACATCTGGAATCGAAACAAAAACTCATCAACTAAAGATGTTCTATGGCCCGAAAATTGAAATGATTCCCTGACTCCCCACCCAGCACCTATCTGAGCCTGAAAATGGTACGTTTGCTAAGCTCTGGGCAGGGGCAGAAGCCAGTCTTAGCCCAGGGCAGAGCAGGTGTTGCCTACTTTCCTCATGAAACTGTTGTGCCCGAGGTACCCTGGAGCCGATGAACTACTTCTTGGAAAGGACTCCATTTTCCCAATAGTTGAGCCTCCACCTCCCAGGAGCTGGTTTCCTGTCTCTAGACTGTTTAACATTCTCCTAGCTACAGTTTCCCAGGAACTCGGGATCTTGGGCTTTTGAGGGCTCTAGGATAAGAAGCACCTACCTCCTGCTTGCTATTTTTCCTTTCTTAATTGATTATTACAGGGATTATCTGGCTGCAGGCTGAGCTGGGGAGGAACAGGTGTGGAGTGTTGGCTGTTTGCAGGTCAGAGGGGTCACAGAGATGTGGTCTTTCCCCAGTACCAGCTATTAACCATGGAGCCATGCTGGCCCTTGGTTGCAGCCTTTCTTAATCTGATTCTTCTCTGAGTCTGACTGGAGAGAATCAACTGAAAATTAACTCCTTCATTTTCTGATCTTTTTCACCTGTGACTATCCTGGTCTCACAGGCACTTGGATTTTCTATTTCCAAGGAGAATAGCCCATCATAATGATCCCATCTGGGCTGGAGAGATTGCTCAGTGGTTAAGGCACTTGCCTGCAAAGCCTAATGACCCCTGTTCGATTCCCTGGTGCCCACATAAAGACAGATGCAGAGAGTCTCGTGCATGTATCTGGAGTGTGTTTGCAATGGCTGGAGGCCCTGATATGCTGTTCTCTCCCTCCCTCCCCCACCTTGTCTGTCTGCAAATAAATAAAATGTTTTTTTTAATGATCCCATCCTCAAAAATCCTTAAATCATTAACCTGATGAGTTTGTGCTATGAGGTAGACAATTAAAATCACTTAATATACAGATGTGGTGGTGTCAGAAATCTTAGACTCGCAAGCTGCAGTGGGTGTTAACAGAAGACAAAAGAATAGCCTGTCTCAAATTTGACCATGAGCAGTAGACTCTACGGAGCACTCCAGAACCCAACGAGTCCTGGCAGCTGCTCAGATCCACCAGAGAAAAGAAAGAGCAGTGAATCAGTTCAAAAGATGTTCAGGGAAGCAATGGTATTTACAATTTGAGCTGTGAGAAACAAGTGACCCCAGTCTTTGATGTTAACTTACATGTCATTTCAAAATACATTATTTTCCAGGTTGGTAAACATACACCACGTTTCAGTACAATGCTTTTGCTGTAAATTTTAGTTACTTTGGGGTCCCACATAGTTTGCTTCCATCACAGAAAAAATGTCTCAAATGAGCCAATCACAGCCACATTTTTAACAAACTATTGCTGCTTCGTGTGTACACTTTGGAGGATTAAGGCAAAGTTAAGATATATTGCTGAGCTCATACAGACGTTCTCTGAGGTACCTTAAATTTGGGAGTAAAAATACCCTGACTTTTGATTGTTAAGTGGACAGTAGAATATCCTTGTCCCCTTCTTCCCCCAACATTGACTCAAACATGGCCTGCTGTATGTCAGAAAGAGGACTCAGTATAGCCAAGGACACGCTCACCTGTGAACACCCATAATTCCTATGGGAGGAGAATTGCCTTAGAAAATGGCCCACCTCTGCACACAATGTGTATTTCTATATGTTTTCAATTTTTAAAAATTCAGTGTTCCTTAGCTCCAGAGGAGATGGTTCATGTGAAATTTCTTCTAAATCTGGTGTTAATTCCCTACATTTGATAACTCTATTTAAACTGGTTATTTATGTGCAATGAGTGTAATGAAGTGTGATTCTTTAGAACTATAAACAGTATTCCTCTTATTTAATGGTCAGATGGCTGACATCCTCAGTTCTCCAAGACCCTCACCTATAGATCCTTGTCATTACGGGGCATGATTTCTTATCTGATTCCTGATGAGTGCACACTGAGGAGATCCACCTACAGGTTCAGGGTACAGCTATTGTAACACGAATGAAATACTTCAGTAACAACCCATTGGAGTCAGGAAAGGCAAGATAGAGAAGTGATTAAACACCAAGCCTCTAAAAAACATACTGGAATTGGATTCAGTTTTGTATTGTAGCAAATAAGTACTATGTTTGTGGGAAGTGCATACTCATTTAAGAATCTTTTTTTAAAAAATGGATTTTAATTATTTGAGAGAGAGAGAGAGAGAGAGAGAGAACCAGGGCCTCTTCCTGCTGCAAATAAACTGCAAACACATGCACCACTTTGTGCATCTGGTTTTATGTGGGTACTAGGGAATTGAACCCAGGCCAACAGGCTTTGGTAAGAAAGTGCCTTAACTTCTGAGACATCTCCCCCGCTTCCTTTAGGAATCTTAAAAATCTCTTTCTCTAGTCACCTCAATTGACAGATGAACTAATTCAAGAAGTTAAAATGATAGAAGTTCCTGCAGTTGCCCATTTAGAACAACTACTGGGACCAGGATCTGAGCTCTAACTCTTAGTTCAGTCCTCTTCCTACCACTCACTAAAAATAATACATTTCAGTAGTATGGAAAATTCATTTTCAATTAAGTACCTTTGCTCTAAAAAAAATTGCCTGTGTTTATTGAGAACTTATATATACAGTGCTAGTTTGGGGTTGCAGTTTAACAGATGACCCTAGGTTAGTTAACACATGTATGTTTGTAACAAACATAATGGCCTAAAATAACCACTGCTTATTTAGCTTCTGATTCTGTGGATCAGCAGTTTGGGCTAGGCTCCGCTGGGTGAGTAACTGGTCTCACCAGGCTTCTTCATGCATCTGTGGGCACTGAGGTGGCTCTGCCACTGAGTATTAGCTGATTGTCACCTGTGTCACCTAGGTAGCAGCTGTATTCCTTGGTTCTCAGGCTGGTTCAGGCCACCCAGGGTTGCAAGAGGGGGAGAGGAAACAAGGCCCCTTGAGACCTAAGCTCAAACTGATGGAACTCACTGCTCCATCACTGTACTTTAAAAGCCAATCAGGAAGCCAGCTTGGATTCAGGGATTGAAGAAATAGACCCTACCTCTACAGTCACATTGGAAAATGGCTTGGATTCAAGGAGAGGTGCATATTTGTAGCCATTGTTGAAGTCAACCACATCAGCTCTACGTGCGGTGCTACAGGCTAAAGCTGAGAACCTGACATGATGGTTGGGGTTAGACAGGGAACGCATTTGGTGAGGACTGGAACCAGCCTGACTCCAACCCCCCATCAGCAGCGCTGCCTGCGCATTAAGCTGTAGCAGGGACCATGATAATTGAGTCAAACAGCTCACCATGTTGCATGGAAAACCTTTAAGAATGTTTTTATATGCTAAAGAAATTAGATATGACTGCTCCCTCCAAGAACATATTGTTTAGCTGATGTACGTATATGTTCATACACACTGTTGAAGCAATAAAACTCGGTGTCATGAGAAATAAGATGCCTGGATTATCAGAGCTTAGTAAAGAATAATGTTCACTTATCGCACACCCCTCCCCACCTACATGATAAGCACAGTGCAGTCTAAGAAGCCCTGAGCTAAAGGGAGCTTGGGGACCATGAATTACTTGAACATGGCTCTGAATATAAGTGGAGGGATTCCCAGAGTCCAGGGGGTTAATGTGAGACTGGAGGCTATGGATCCTGAAGAAGTCTGCACCCGAGGAAGACAGTGTGAAATGAAGATAGTATGGAGACAATAATAGGCACCCAACGCAGAGACCCCCAGCTGGGAAGTTTCAATAAGCGTGAGAAGAGCTCAGACTAATGCAGGTGTAGCTCTTTTTTAATATTTATGAGAGGGAGAGAGAGAGAGAAAGAAAGAAAGAAAAAGAGAAAATGGGCGCACCAGGCCCTCCAACTACTACAAACAAACTCTAGATGCATGTGTCACCTTGTGCACCTGGCTTTACTTGGGTACTAGGGAATCGAACCTGGGTCTCTAGACTTTGCATGAAAGTGCCTTAACCTCTGAGCCATCTTGACAGCCCTCCGTAGCTTCTTGCAGCCTCCTGGTCCCCCTGTGACATCAGTAGAGTTATTTCATCTCTTTCACAGTTAAGGACACTGAGACTTAGAGATGTGATTCAGACAAGATACTTGAGAATTTCTGTTAGTAATTTCAAGTAATTATTTCAGAGAAACTTGAAAATGCCTCATGAAAAGCTGATTTCCTCCCCTACCTGATTTCTTACTGAATCCATATATGGAACCAATTGCCAAAATAAATAAATCAACAAGCATACTTCAGGTGAAGTGAGCTACAAAGTAGCTCTTTCATGAAAAAAAAATTAACATTTTCAAAGTCCTTTTTTTAAGTCTGGTTCTTAAGTAACAGACTTCACATATGTCCACAGATAATAGAGTCATGACCTGGAAGAGGTCTTCACTGGCCCAACCCCTCATAGGAAAGAGAAGAAAGACGAGGCCTGGAAGGGGTGAGGGAATGACTCAGGAATGCACCCCAAGCCTGGGCCTAGGAACCTAGCCTTACCCTCATCCTGTACTCTGACTAGCTACCTCTGAGCAGTTCCTTCCTGGGGTGATTTTTATCAGACAGTAGCAAGCAGGGTAGGGAAGCTGAAAGAACTCATATTGAAAGTTAAGAGATCCAGAGTTTGAATTGGATTTGTTAGCTACCTGGCTTGTCACAAAATTCATTTAATGCAACAGTCACTTCTAAAGCAAATCATAAAACAGAGATAATTGCCTGGTCAAGATTTGGTTCACACAGTACAATTTATCCCCAGTCTCCTTTCAGAGTGACACGACAGGTTTTAACCTCAGCACCAGGGTTTGGCTTTAGTGAAGGGAGGCAAGTGCTCTAAGGAGTGGATATAATAAAAGCTTGGGAGACCCATCACAGGCTCAGGCCCACCCCGGACAACAGTGAAGGCCTGATTCCCAGGCTTCCCCTGAGTTCAGACTTTGCCAAGTGTGTGTGAGCTGCGTGTTCCCTGCAGAGGGGAGAGGCCAGCATTCCTGCTGCCGCCAAAGCTCAGGCCTGAGCGTGAGTCTGGGGAGGTGCGCCTGGAAACAGGAAGGTAGAAGTCACAGCTCACTGGAGTGGAGCGAACTAGAAGGTTTTATTAATACCCTGCCTCCATTCCAGGATTTAATGGGGCAAAGGAGTGTCACTTTTATGTAATCCAAAAGAAAAAAAAAGTAGCTTTGGAAAGTGAAATTAGTGAAATTTTACCCTTGGCAGCCAGTCATTTTTTAGAGTGAACTAGACAAAACAAAAACACACAAACAAAAATGCAGTGGGGTGCTTTGTGGGATGTGTCCCCAAAGGCAGGTGTGACCAGGCAAGATTCATGTATACCCAGAAATCATCCCAGAGCATGGGGTACATTGTGAGCGGGTTGTTCCATAATGCCCTCAACTCCTGCTTTTGCAGGTGCTCAGCGTCTTCAACAAGTGAGTCCCTGGAAAGAAACCAGGGACAAGGCTGGATTTTCTCCTGTCACTAGGCTTTGGTGTGACCGCACTTCTTGTGTGAGTCTCAAAGGCCAGTTCCTGGCTCATTGAGTGAGGAGTGGCCGTCCCAGAAGACACTGGAATGAGGGTTGGGCTGTCATCAGCTTTGAAGCTTGGCCCTGACATTCGTTAGGAAACCTCAGTAATTCCACCTAATTACCCCACATTTCAGTCCCCTTATCAGTAACACTGGGACATTGACTCCTTCCCTTAAGTAAGTGTGTCCACTCAGCTCAGTCTGCATAGGACCTTCAGCCTTGATGACCTCACTTTTCTGAAATGTAAAATGTAGAGTTTGGACCAGAGCAGTATCGTGGCACCTTGGGGGGGGGGGGTCTGCTGTCAAGCTTGGCCTCTCTCAGCTCACCTCACCTTCACCTCTAATAAAGCCAACACCGCAAAATAGCAGGAATTTTCAAGCTTGAACACAAGGGACTTCCCCTGAGTTTCTCACTACATTTCCTTATGAAATTTCCTACTTAGGTACCTGTGTGGGGATAGTTCTAAATGTTTCTTAAGTAGAACTATACTTCAAGCATATGAAAACCTGGGGAGTGAACTATTACAGTAACAGTTCCTTATTTGCATCAGGGTGAGGGAGGGTGCAAGACATTAGTGGGAAGAAACACAGAAACCAGGAAAGCAGACCTGTCAGGCTGCCCAGGGCATGCTGAGTGCTGAAGATACAGAAGCCCATAACAAGGGCACAGATGAGAGTCGAGGAAGGCCATGACCTCTTGGTTGGTTCACATTTCCAAGAAATGCCATTTGTACTAGTTAAAAACAGAAGATCCTGGACTCACTTTTGTATATAGTCTTCATTTCTGAGTCAAGGTGGATTTTTTTAAAAAATTTCATTGTGTTTCCACTAGGGGGAGGGACATTTCCAGATGGTACACCAACCACCATATAAAGTGGTGTGAGTGTTTTTTGGTTGGTTGGTTGGTTGGTTGGTTACTTTGCTATCAATGTGGAGTGGAGCACATTCTAAATGTTCTTTCATAGAACAAGTATCTATAGAGGCCAAGCCTTGTGCCGGGCGGTAGAGCTACAAAGGTGAGTAAAAGTGACTGGATCTTATGTAATCCAAAATCCAGTCTTGTAGGAGACGGGGATCAATCCAGTACAAACATCTAGCACATTCCAGAGTTGCCTGAGGGAGGAAAGCACAGGCCCTGTGAGGGACAAGATGGGAGTATCGGTAAAGAGGCAGGATAAGCTGCCCTGAGGAGAGGACTGTCCAGCAGAGATGGCCCCAGAGGAGAGGGAACGAAGAGAGCACTCAGAAAGCCTAAGGTGGGATATGTCCAGGAGAGAGGTAGCCGGAGCTGAGGCCACGAGCTGTCAACTGACCTCCACTTATCTGGGCTTTCTGAGCTGTTGGCTGCTGTTGCTGGAAATGAAAACCTCTGGGATTTAGAGGAACACGAAGAGAAAAATTTCCTTCCTCCAACCTAACCCTTGGCCTCAGGTTCAATCCAGGCTCATATTCCAACAGGTTGTGGTGGGCAGGAGCGCACACACATGTATCTCTTGTTCTGGAAGTGTATGAAGTCCCTCCTGCCCTTCTGATCTCTCTCCTAGTATATTGCGTGGAAAGTTGACCCCTTGAAGAAGGGTTAACTCACCCATTAGTTTCAGCAGCAAGACTCCTTTGAACTAGCCACTCACCCAGGCATTTTCCAGAAACAAAACCCTGAGAGCCACTGGAAAGGCACAGTCCTCTGAGGGTCATGGCCGTGGAAGTGTGGGAACAGTTCCACACTGTGGCCAACCATTTCACCGAGGCGAAACACCTGCTCACATCCATTTCTAATTCCTCAAGTTCTTTGTGTTGATTGGAGATAAAGCAGTGAACAAACCAGCCTCCCCTGGATGACAGCCCTCTGATAACATTCTTCCTGGAGGATGTAATTGAATCTGCATCCTAGAGCCCACAGGTCACAAACACACCCCTGGATCCCCGATTGCCTGTGCTGGCTTATCTTAAGACAAGCTGATGTTCAGTGAGAAACTGCAGAAGCTTGGAGCTGAGGAATGCAAAGATGTACAGCTGGCTGGAGAGAGAGAAGCAAGGAGGAGGGACTAGGGGAGAAAGAGATGTTAAGATGTCACTGGAGTAGAGACAGGGAAAGATGGACTCCTGGGGCATTAGGTGAAATTACAAGGACCTGATGATTGGTTAATTTGAAATGAGAAGGCAGGATAAATTTTAGGACTCGTGTATACAATGAGTTATTTTTTTGCATGTTTTATGTGCTTTTGGTTATTTTTATTTTATTTTTATATCTTTATTATTGATAATTAGATACGTTGATATGAGCAAATCTTATGACAGTACCCCCATTTTCCTCCTCCAAGTCCCCAACCCACTGGGGGTACTCCTCAATGGGCATAATGGATCAGTCCATGGGGTAGGGGGTTATGATTAGCTCAACAGGTAGCCTGGTTCCTCCCCACCCTTTATGTGTTGTTGCTGAGGGGGGCAATATCTCTGGATATTCTCCCCCACCATGGCTCTTAAAGTCTTTCTGCCCTCTCTTCTGCTCAGTTCCCTGAGTCATGGTGTATGAGTTTTTAAGTCTGCTTTATTGTTGGGATCTTAAGTGTCTCTGGACTTCTGTTTTGGGTTGTGTTGGATATCATTGGTGTCTGTCTCAATGACCTATTCTGGGTTATCTGACTTTCTGTGATGCTAGGTCTCTTGTTTATCTCCCCAGTTTCTCATAGGTTTCATTTGGGGCCTACATGATAAGCCTGGGGTGGTTAGAGGTGGTTCATCTCTTGCTGGGATGTCGACCATCATCCTGTGTCTTGTTGGTGGAGTTGAGTTGACCACAGCTCTCTTGTTGCCTTCTGAAAAATACAAACAGAATCTCTATCAGAGAGTGAGGTCAGTATAGGTTGAATGAGACACACATTATTAATTTGGCAAGATTCTATTGTGTGTAGCCTCTCTGTAGTTCTCTGGTAGTAGGAATTTCCCCTTGGAAACCAAGATTTTTGGTCCCCATAAGATTCTGCCCTGGATCCCAATTCCAGTTAAGGGTTCTTTGTCACTGAGTGGATCTCTTGGCCAATTTGAAAGCCATTGATTACCCCCCCCCCAGGTTTTGGTGCCACTATTGTACAAGTGATCACTTATTGACTTGCTGATCTCTCCCATAGAGCAGTGTGTTGAGCATTTTCTTGACATCAGTCTAAATTATGTATCAGGGCTCTCTGCTTTCTCCAAATAACATTGACCAATTTCCCCTGGCAGCTTATGTAGCACCTTCCAGCACTGCACATGCTAGCATCTGGGGGATGATTGCCATTCTGGATCTTGCAGGGTTTCTCGGTGTTGTGCCATGACTTTCTGTGGTTTCTTCAGCAATAGGATCTTACTTTTGGCCTGGGGCAGGTATTCAAGAGCTTTGACAGAAGCTTATCTTGTTTTGGGGACCTCATGGGTCTCTTTGATCAACAGCTCAGTGTGGGAAGGAACCAATGACTAGAACAGGGAGTTGCAGGTCTGCTCAGTTCCCTCCTGCCAGGCATTGCCCACAGTTTCCTCAGAACTTACTGCATGATAGTAAGAATTTTATGGTTTCTATTTGTTGTTGATTTAGCTTATTGTATAAGTCCCCCATCCTCTCCTTCCTTCCCCCCTCTTCCCTTCCATCCAAACCCTTTTTTTACAATTCTCAATTCACCTATCAGGTTTGCTTAGAGTGTAAGCTTAACCTGGTTAGCAGCTGCATACGAGGGAGAGTATGTGGTGTTTGACTCTGTTCTTATGTGAGTTCGCTAAGTATGATCTGTTCCAAATCTGTCCACTTTTCTTTAAATTTCATTATGTCATTTTTCCTTTCAGCTGAGTAGAATTCCATTGTGTAAATGTACCACACCTTTGATATCCAGTCGTCCAGAAATGGGCATTTATACAAGGAGTTTTGTTGCAGT
Source organism: Zapus hudsonius (assembly GCA_004024765.1). Classification (NCBI taxonomy): domain Eukaryota; kingdom Metazoa; phylum Chordata; class Mammalia; order Rodentia; family Dipodidae; genus Zapus; species Zapus hudsonius. Next base: position 24,080 of record PVHP010007804.1, read on the forward strand.
GTTGTGATTTTTAAAAAGGTGGGGGGGGGGCTGGAGTAGCAATTAAAGTGCTTGCCTGCAAAGCCTGGTAGCCATGGTTTGATTCCCCAGTGCCCACATAAAGCCAGATGCACAAAATGACACATGCATCTGGAGTTCATTTGCAGTAGCATGAGGCCCTGGCACACCTATTCTCTCCCTTTCTCTGTCTCTCTCTCTCTCTATGCTTTCCAATAAATAAATATATTTAAAAGCTATGTCAGCAATATGCATCCATTAAATACGATTTATAGATAACCATGCAGTATTCTCTATTGATTAAAAATCGAGATAGATAAGTAATGACATGGTGAAAAGAAAAACCAAAAAAATAAAAATAAAAAGACATCCAGGAGATATTCTTAAGTTTTAAACTTTTTGTTGAAGAGAAGTGCACTGTTTCATTTTAATAAAATGGTAATAATAATTATTAGCACTTCACAGAAAATATCACAAAGAAGAAATTCCTAACCATGGAGATGACTGGGCTTCTTAAAATGTACATTTAACATTTCTATACTCTGAACTTTCTTGTTTTGTTTTTATTTTTCAACTTTTTGCAATTCTTACCAGTTGTTTTATAATAAGAGAAAACAGACTAAACAGAAAATGAACCAATCACCCTAATTCAGCTGTGGAAACTTCTGATCACTCCCCAAAATGACTGTTTCCCTCTTCTGAACCCAAGTCATACCAGAATGTTCAATCCAAGAAGGACTTCAGAGAACATTTGTCTCCTCACAGATGAGGAAACTGTGGTGTAGAGAAGTCAATAGGTTGACTAAAGTCATATAATTATAGCAGACGCAAGACCCTGGGTTATTCTGGCCTGGTGACAAGAATATTTACTACTGTAATACTGTAAACTCAATCTCCCTAGTATCTGGGAATAAATTGGCTTTGAAAATAAAGTCAAATAAATGTGCCTTTCTCTTCTATAATTAAGACAGGTACTATAGGGCACTCATTAGAATGTAGGTAGATTTTGGTGAGAATTCAGATTCTAGCCACAAGGCTAAAAAAAAAAAATCAGGGAAGATAAAGGCTCCCCATACTTGGCTCGTTCTTACATAGAGTTCTTGTCTTGATATCTGTCCACCCCTCCTTCCATCCCTTCCTCTCTCCCTTCCTTCTCCACTCTCTACACCCCCCTTCCCCCTCTCTTTGGGATACTTCACTAATTGGCTATGCTGTGGAAATGGACTTTGGATTTTAAACTGGTTTGTAGGTAGGTGCCCTTCCTACCACAACAATGTACGAGGACCCTGAACTTCCTAACGGGAGGTCATTGCTATTGAAGACACACTATTTGTTGGCAGTTTGGTGATGTCTTGCACCGTCTGCAGGTGTCTGACTTCGAAAGCACCTTTCCACCAAGCTGCTTTTACGAGCTGTTGAATTCACAGAAATGCAGCTCACCCAGCCTATTACTCAAAATAGTGCTTAGAGTGTCAGCCCTTACGTTCTTGGGGAGATGCAGGGTCAGCCAGACCGAGGCTTCTGGATCACCATTCGCTGATGCAGGAACTCCTGCTGATCTAAAGGCCACTGTGGAAAGCAGCAGTGAGCTGCTGGGGGGGGGGGGGTTAAGTAGCTGCTGTCTATTGGGCTGTTTGCTGTCTCTCCTCCAGGCCCTGACTTCTCTCCTCCACCCCTGAAGCTAATCAGCACTTTTGTCTCTGCTGAGCTCCACTTGGCATCTGGTGTGCATCACCTAATGAACCTCTGTCTTTGGAAACTAGGCGGCTCTTTGCCTCCCATTTCGTCAATCGGTGAGCTTGTGTTCCAGTGTGATGTCAATCTATTTTAACTGAACATTTTCCATATCCTGAACATTGTTCCATCTTTTGCTTTGCCATCTGCTGGATTTTTAGACAGAATAACTAGTCACTCGTTTACATATGTTTATACAAAATTTAGCTTAAGCCCTTTCAAACCTGTGTTTTTCTTTCTGCTATTTCTAATCTTGTGTAGGTTGCAATGTTTTAAGTATTTGAGAGATCCGTATAATGTGTTAATAATGTTTTATCATTAAATTAAGAAAGGAGAAAAATAGTGTTCTAATTGGTTTCTTTTTAAAAAATATCCTACCCTATGGACAGATCCAGTATGCGCACCGAGGAGAAAGGACCCCAGTGAGTAGGGGACAGAGAGGAGGGAAATGGGGGCACCATCACAAGATTTTCTCATACAATGTATATAATTATTCATAATAAAGATATTAATTTTAAAAATATTTATTAGAGAGAGAGAGAAAGGCAAAGAGAGAAAATATGGGTGCACCAGGCCTCCAGCCACTGCAAATGAACTCCGGACACATGTGTCACCTTGTGCATCTGGCTTTATGTGGGTACTGGAGAATCGAACCCTGGATCTTAGGTTTAACCACTTAGCCATCTCTCCAGCCCTGATATACCTTTTATTTATATTAAGTAAATTAGTATTTTGATATACTTTCTCCTCAGTTAGTTATAAGATGGCCTTTCAATAAGCTCATATTGTTCTTTTCACAAATGTGGAAACCTTTTTCTCAGTAATTTCTTGAGTATTGACCACCGTGCTGAGCCAGGTCAAGGGGAGAAAGCAGGCCTTCATTACAAGTGGAAGTGTAAAAAATGTCTTGAACACAGCTCAACAGATCTTAGAGCAAGAAAATTCTGGAAAGCAGGAGAGAATTCTGAGATGACAAGATTATCGTGTCCAGAAGGGAAAGCAGGACAATTGGTCTTATCTCTGTGACAACCCAGACCAGGTCTCAAAGTCTGTGAGAACACCTTCAAAAGCACAAGGCTACATTTCACATTGTTCTTTTCAGCTATTCCCAAACAGGACAGTGATCTGTCAGACTGTTAGGAACCTTGGTAGGACTCTGGAATTTTCTCATATAGTAAAAACATGTTGGGAGGTTGATGTTCGTTTTCTTCCTGCATTACTCCTTTGTTTTTGAGATAGTGTCTCTCACTTGAACTCAGAGCTTGCCAGTTTGGCTTGCCTGGTTAGCCAGCCTGCCCCAGGGATACAGTCTCCACTTCCCAAGCAATGGGTTTACAGGTGTCCACCACACCTGCCTGGCATTTATGTGGGTCCTGAGGATCTGAACTCAAGTCTTCACACTTGGATAGCAAGTGCTTTGCCCACTGAGCCATCTCCCCAGCCCCACAACCGAGCATATCTATGCCACCCATGTGGTACTTGAGGAGATAAAGTTCATTTTGCTAAGTATTGGGACATTTTGTTTATTAACAAGGATAACAACTTCTATTAGACATTGAGATTTCCATGAAAGAGAATGTTTCTGGAGGTATAATTAAGAGCTAAACCACGTAAACTTTGTTGTGTTTCTTAATATTCATAAGAAACAAACCTTCTATGTAAATTGTTTCATAAGTTTTTGAGAATAGAGAAATGTAAGGGGGAAAATTAATGACTCCACAATGTGAACAAAAGAACTGCTTTCCTGCTAGGGCTTCTCCCTTGGGAGTAACTAAGAAATGGGTCTTTCTTATGAATGTCCAGAGGGGTCAAAGGGTAAAGGGGCTCTGTAGCTTTAAATTTCAAAGACATTTTATAATTGTCCTTGACGTTTCTATTTTCCTGTGTTTGCTTTGGGTGGCACATGGAAAAATATTTGCCTACTGTGCGATCCTCTCCTCGTGTGCTCACAAATATCCTTCCCTGTGGAAAGGTGGTCAGCGATTTGGTGGTGGTACCTTTGCTTTTGAAATGTGCAATGGATTAGTTTTTACTCCAAAATTGGTAGCCCACTTTCAGTCTAAAAGAAGATGCCCCTGGAAGACTCTGATAGTGGGAAACCTATTATAGGAATTAAAAACTAAACTCTTTTAATTAAGTGATCAATCCTTACCTTTTAAATCGGTTGTCAAGTTTTAATGGACCCTATTATATAGTCCAAATAACATTGTTTGGAGAATCTTAACTTGCTCATCTAAATATTTGTTTTATTGGCTAGCGAAAATTCCTAAATTGTTCTGAGTGACTTGAGCCAAAGTACGTTTCCTTTCCTTAAATAAATTAAAATTCTACTTGTTCAGAAATTCTTATCCAACATTTATGTATTAACAAATCTGCATTGAACATTTCTCTCATTTTACATATATTAGGAAGTGAGTCATCCATCCTGAAAGCCCACAGTGAGTCCCCACTCCCACCAAATGCAGAATTTTAATATGCAAATAAAATTCTTGAATAGGATTCTTCCACACCGTGTACTTAGTATCTTTAAAAGTAAAACTTAGAGTCTCAGCACTCCAAAGGAGGTCAGAGGATTTGTGAGTTTGAGGCCAACCTGGGGTGACACACAAGAGTGAGTTCCAGGTTAGCCTTGACTAGTGCGATCCTGCCTCAAAACAGAAAAGTAAAACTTTCAACAAAATGACCTCTACAGAATTTATTGGTAAAAAAAAGAAAAGGTGATGAACTAGGCTACATTTAGAACCAGAGGCAGAGCAATGAGGTCCCATAGGCTGAAATCAGGTGATGTGTAAAAGTAACGGAATTGGTTACGGCGAGACATCAGCCTTACTTGGACCAGGTTTGATTAGTTGGCTTCCAGTGATTGAAGGGAATTCAGCTATTTGTTACAAAAAATACATACTCATAAAATGTTTTAGTTTGTATACCTACCGAATTAGTCTGTAGTTGGCTTTGTAGGAACTCAAACTGTAGAGGCAGTCTTAGGCTGTTGGTTTCCTAATTCCTTGGATGTAAGGTACCTAGGAGCGCTAACTACATACCAGCATTGTCCTCCGCTGACCAGGCTACAGAAGTGAACAGGGCCCCTGTCCTCAGCTTATGCTCTCTACTGGGGAAGATGAACATTAAGTCACCCTCAAATAAAACCGGAATGTAAACTGCGGTGTGACGGGAAAAGATCAAAGGGGTGATTAGAGCCCTTAGGAATGGCTGTAGTCAGGGCAGGAAGGGAGGGCAGGTCTTCTCGGAGGAAAGCCCTGTGCCCAAAGCAGAGACATGAAGAAAAGTTGGCCAGGGAAAAGTGGGGTGAAGGGGGGCGGAATTAGCTATATACATGTGATTTTTGAAAAGCCATGAAACCAAGACACCTGTTTATCCTGTACAGATGTTAGCAGCTGCTCTCATGCCTGAAATAGTGAATAGAAGTGTGTAAGCTTCCTTCTCTGATTAATAGAACTGTCTCTTCCCCTTCTCGGATGCTCTGTGATGGCTTTTCAGGAACAGTCAGCATCCTCCCCCAGGTTCTGTCCTCTGGCGAGGGCTGGCCACACTCACACAGCTAGACTGGGTGACCACAAGGTCCTGCCCCACCCACATCCCAAGTTTATCTACATGTGTATTCGTTCTTCCTCATTCTCTTGTGCTCAGAGAGTAAGACCTGCCTTGTGTCATTCAAGGTCAGCCTTCTCATGTGAACGCTTACTCCATTCCAGTCCTCGACTCTGAATTTATGATTTCCAATAAGCACCAGCAAAAATAAAATCTAAATAGAAATCAACTCACAATAAACACACGTAGACCTTTTTAAAATTAAAATAAAATGCAAAATGTATATCTCTTAAGTCTGAGTTTCCTGGCTTCTACCTCACCTGTTTCCTTCTAAAAAGAAAATCAGGGGCTGAGGCTGTATGTAGCTCAGTAGGAAAGCGCTTGCCCAGCATGCTTGAGGCCCTAGGTTTGAACCCCAGAACAAGGGAAAGAGTTCTTCAGTAATTTGTGGTTATTCCCAGTTCTATACTCCAGCTCACTGTCCATATGGAGTTGTTCCGTTTCTTTGAATTGCGCCATGGAAATTGCACTGATCAATTCTAGTGTTATATTTTACCCACTTAAAAACCTCCTCGCTAGAGTTCAAACTGCTGAGCTTCATGCTGCCTTCTTTAAAAGCCTCTGTCCTTTAATTTTGACTATGCGATTTTGTTTCTCCACCACCTATCAGGTCGTTCGTGATGTAGAATCCACAAGGTTCTATACCCACCTAGGAGAGTTACTACTGAGAGAAGAGCTCAGAATTCACAGTGCTGCTAATGGTGGCTGTCATGGGCTGGGGTCAGTTGACAAGGCAGCCTCCCAAATCAAAGATGACTTGAACTTTAGGTGATTCTGAATCTCAAGGACATAGATATGAAGAATCAACCCCCCCATTGTTTTCATGTATGTAGCATGTGTAATGTGTGTGTACATGCGTATGTGCTGATATGGTATCCTGTGCTCGTCTGCTGCAGCTGGAAGAACGTAGTAGTGACCCGTCCACTGCTTACCTGTGTATTTCTAGAACTTACCATTTGCAAGCCTGGCTGATTCTCCAGCCTCTGCTACCCACAGGACTAGGGTGAGAGGCATGCCTGGCCTTAACCAGCTATTTACATGGGCTCTTGAGATTCAAACTTGGGCGGTCTCAAGCCTTCTCAGGCCTTCATGCTTGTACAGGGAGGCCACTTAACCACTGAGCCATCTCTCTGACTCAGAATAGCCCTTTGTAAGGTGTGGGAGTGTCTGTTAAAGGAAGTATGTATAGAGAAAATTTAATCCGAAATCCCTGATTATTCTGATGAAAATGCACCATGGACATAACCCCAGATTTCTTGAGAAAACAAGATTCTTTCTTTACAAGATAATTTTCAGCATTAGGTGTGAATTTGATAAACTAAATTCAATGAAACATAAATAATACTTTTAGATCAGTTTAGGATAAAGTCATTTTAATATTTTAACCATTTGTTCTTTTTGTGATATCTAAAATGAATTTAGGCTAAAATCTTAAGATGAAAATTTTGCTAATTCTATGTTGAAATGTTTAAAGATTTGTGGGTTTATTATTTTATAAAATAAGTACAGAGAATGACTTTCTTATTGGTCACAATCCAGAACAATTATAAGAAAAGCAAACATATCACATTGGTAAGTTCTGAGTTGATGAGGTCTTGCTGTATAACACAGGCTAATCTCAAAACTCTAGTCCTCCTGCTTTGGTCTCTCAAATATTAGCTCACAGGTTTGTGCTTACCTGCCTGGCTTATAAATAGAGTTTAAAATGTCTGTTACTAAAAGATTATTAAAGGGTTGACAAATATGGTAGCACACATGTCATTCCAGTACTAAGGAGGCTAAAGCAGGAGGATCCTGAGTTCAAAGCCAGCCTGGGCTATAAAATGAGACCTGGCCCCACCCCCAAAAATCTTAAATAACTACAAATAATATCTTTGGGGGCCCTATGAGATGTCTCAAAACTTTCATTGCCTCTTCTTTTTTTATCATTTTTGTTGGCTTAAAATTATATAAATTAATATAACAATATGCTCAGTATCATAGGTTCTTAGATATAGCCATTGAATCCATGATGACATTCCCTTTTATGCATTAGTTATTCTGCCCTCCATGACTCTTACATTCTTTCCGTCCCCTCTTCCAAAAATTTCCCTGAGTCACAGTGGGTGAATTTAAATTTTGCATAGTTATTAGGTTTGTAAGAGTCTCTAAATTTGTTTTTGGACAATTTTGGGCACCCTTGGTGCCTCTCTCCATTGTCCTCCCCTAGGTTATCTGCCTTGCTGTGGGAATAGATCTTTTGCTCGTCATCCCACTTCCTTAGAGGTTGTGTTAGGGCTCTACATGGTCTCCTGCTTGGGTGTCCCCCATCAAATCAGGTCCCTGTGGTGGAGTTCGGTTGTCCCCGGTTTTCGTTGCTTTCTGAAAAATACAAGCAGATTCTCCAGCGGAGAGTGAGATTATTATTGGTCAATTGAGATAAATATTGCTAGGTTGGTGAACGTTTGGCAGGTGTAGCCTTTCTGAGGGCCTATCGTTAGTGAGGACTTCCCCATGAAGATGGGGTTCTTGGTCCTCCTTCAAGGTTGCCTTGGGTCCCCATACCAGTCAGGGGTTCCCTGCCTCTGAGCGGATCTCAAAGCCAATTAGCCAGCTGTTGACTACCCACCTAGGTTGTCATTACCCCTTCTTGCTAACAAGCATTCCTGTGCCTCATTTTCTAGCTTCCTAGCCCATTTCTGGAAGCATCCAGGTGTGTGTACTACTCATCGCTCATCTGCACATGAGCTCAAATGCCAAGTCCCAGCACTGTCCTCCCCAACAGCCTAAGATCTCTCCAGTGAGTTCCAACCACATATCCCAGGTTCCTCTCCCCCCATCAGACTCACCTGAAACTGAAGGCACCTGGTCCCTGTGTGTTTGCTCTCCTGGTGTCCACCTCAGTGTTTCCCTTCCCCCAGGGACAAGAATAGAGCTGGGCAGCTCTCACCCCTCAGTTCCCAGTGACAAGTAACAGTTGATACTCAGAAACTCAGTAGATGAAAACAAAGCCCAAATAAAATCAGGAATGACATGAACACGTGTTTTAGGTCATGTTAGTAGTAGCTGAAGTTCTCTGTCCAGAGAGTAGGAATGGCTAACACCATGTGCCAGGCACCGGAAGGTGGTATAAACATTTATAGATGAGCACTGAGAGGTAAGCTAGCTGGAGAAGACAAAGCCAGTGACAGGTGGAACTCAGTCAAGAGCTGTGTTGTGTCAGAAACTTCCTCTTTGACCTCAGAGAGGCCACTTTGACCTTAGGACAGATTTCCTCTGACAAGGATGGTGGTGGTGTTCCTGATGTGACCCTGAAAAGCAAAAGACACTTAGAAACTCAGAAAGGGAAAACTCGTTTCATTTCCTCATAGAAGAATTTACTTCACATTCTCACACAGAGCAAAACGCCAAGGCTCGGTTATGTCAAAGATCAATGCTGTCACTTATAGAAGGTAAATTGGCAGAGTCAGACCCTGACTTCCTTGCTTGACCTACCATTGACTTAGGACAGTCTTTCTAGACCATTCTGCATCCAGTCAGACCAGACAGAGGTTGGCTCTGGAGGAAACGGGCCACAAGAACTAAAGTTGAGAAATAGTCCTTCTAACATTTCCTCCTTCTTGCTCAATTGTGCAGTTCTAACACACAATGCTCCTTTTTTCTGCTCAGCGCTACCAGCCCAGCACAAAATGGAAAGTCGTAAAACTGGAAGTGCTATCTTATCAGCATCCACCCGTCCACCCCCCCCCCCCAGCCCATGAGCCCTTAACACACAGGCTGCCAAGTTCAAGCTAAACGATAACGAGGATCCTTTGCTCAAAATAAACCTTCATAGAAAAATGAGCATTCTGAGATCTATGCCTCATTTCTGAATTAACTCTGTCCCACTCCAAGCCAGACTGTGTTCTTTAAGAATTGTAACATTGCAGGAACTCTTGTCTAATTTTTCTTCAAGGAATTACATATAAGAACTGTGCCACTTTGAGCAGCACTTATGAGTTAGTTATTTAGTTTGATCTATTCTTCTTTTCTTTCTTTCCTTTCCTCTCTTTTTTCCTTCCTTCCCTTCCTTCTACATGCATGCATAAGCATCCCAGAGTCTTTTGCCACTACAAACCAACACCAGATCCATGTACCACTGTTTTGCAACTGTCTTTACATGTGTGTTAGAGAAATAAACCCAGGACATCAGGCTTTGCAAGCAAGTGCCTTCTTTAATCACGGAGCCATCTCCTCACCCACCATAAAGATCGTTTCTTTTATACTGTTCTGTTTGATTGGGTCACATATAAAAATTGAAAACTGAAATGATCCTATAAAGAGATAAGAGGTATTGATGCACCATCACAAACAGTGGGTAGAATTTTTACTAATATTTAAGTAGAGAATTTTAGATTTCCAGACTTGCTCGTCATAGCCACAATTCAAAATGGTCTTACTATTGCAAAATACTGTATGTACCCTCAACAGTAAGGAGGAAAAGAGAGGAACTATTCTGTGTGAGGCAGAAAATCATCCCGAAAGAAATACCCCAAGGGTGAGCCTTGAGAGAATCGGCCCTGTTCTTGCAGGTGCCAGGGCCAGAAGGGGGCAACTTGAGTGCATTTCCATCCAGCCACTGTAAACCTAGGACAGTTACAGTCACACATTTCCCTAACAGGAAGACACATAGCATGGTTAAGCCGATTACTTCATAAATACATAAAAATTCATAAATTCAGTTACTTCCACTAGCTCGTCTGCCCTCACATGTGTATGTAAGCACATAACAGCCACTGAAACGGGGTATCACTGTGGCTGACAGAAGAAGGTTTTACTGCCTCTCTGGGTTCAAATCCCACCCCAGAGCGTCTCACCCTGTGAATGTCCACTTCTCTATAGGTAACCCAGGAGAAGAATTGTGCCTCGAAGCTAGGAATTAGTGTGCACATCTGACTTCTGACTTCTGTAATTAGAGAATGGTTGTTAAAAAATGAAATGTACTTCTTCATGCCAGCTAGCCATCAGGATGGCTGTATTCAAAATGGTAGCGATCAGTGCTGGTGTGGAAGTGGCCAAAGCAGCCCCCTCAGATGCTGATGATGGCAGTGTGAAGTGGTTCATCCCCTTTTGAACAGACTGTCAGTTCCTTAAAAGGATATTACAGAATTACTCTATTACCCAGAAATTCTACATCTTGGTACACACTCAAGAAAAATAAGAACTTTAGGTTCACACACACACAAAACTAAATAAATAAATTAATTTAATTTAATTAAACTTGCAAATGAATGTTCCACCTGAGACTACATAGTGAATTCCAGGTCAGCCTGGGCTAGTGCAAGATACTACCTCAAAAAAACCATAAACACAACATTAAAGCAGCCTTAATACTCATCCACCACGACCCAGGGAACTGAGTGGAAGAGGGGGCGGAAAGACTGTGAGAGCCATGGTGGGGGAGACTATCCAGAGGCATGGCACCCCTCAGTAACAACACACTTGGGCCAGGAGAACCAGGCTGAGTACTAGGCTATCCATGGTCCCCTGCCACAAGGACTGATCCAGACAATCCATGGAAGAGGATATCCAGCTGATGGGGAAGGGGGGATGGGGAATTGGTGATAACAACTCATTGTTTGCCCACTAAATAATGTAACTCATTATGACAATTAAAAAAAACATAAATAAATAAATAAACGTATGTTCCTAGCGGCATTATTCTTAATAGCTAAAAGCAGAAATAATCCTAAAGTTTACTGAATCGTGAATGGAGAAAATCAAATGTAGCTATCTCTACATAAAAGACATAAAAAGGAACCAACCACTGGCGTGTGATACAACATGGGAACCTTGGGAGCATCATGCTAAGTGAAAGAAACCAGACACAAAAGGCTTTGTTGTATGATTCACTAGGTGGGACGGGTCTAAACTAGGTGAATATAGACATGAGCAGTAGATCAGTGAATGCTCAGGACTAGGGACTCTGGGGATTGGGAGCTGATGGGTAAAGCTGATGCCAGGGGAATTCTCTGGATGGGGATGAAAAGGTTCCAGGCCTCCGGATGGAGTTCAGTGTGTACAGTGCATACAGAGCATCCTCAAGGCCCTGGATTCTATCCCCAGCCCCACATAAATCGGGCCATGTAATCCAACACTTGGAGGATGGAGGCAGGATGATCAGGCATTCGTTGTCATCCATGGCTCCACAGGGTTCAAGGCTAGTCTGTTCTACATGAGACCCTGTCTCAAAAACTAAAAAGATCTAAAATAAATCGTGGCAGGGCTTATAAAAGCCTGTGGATATAAAAGTCATAGAACTACATGGTTTGAGTGAATGAAGTGTAAGAGTTATGTCCTAGTACAGCCATGAAACATTAAGGCAGTAGACTTCGGAGTAACTTCCATGGACCTTCTGAATTAAATGTTATTCAGAGAAGTCAGTAGGTATCTGCTGTCCCATCACAAAAGGGCCCCAAATTTCAGCTTGACTTCCCTGTGGCTTTGTTTGAGAATGTCTGTTACTACAATGCCAGTGTTCCCATATGTGATATTAAGGAACCCAACTTTGATCTTAATTTCATTCGGTTTTTGTTCTGTTTTTGCTCATCAGAAAATTAGTATCTACACATTAAAATCTCAGTCAACGGGAAGCTCATGGTATGAATTAAAAGACATAGTAATCCTCCAATCTAAGCACCATATCCCTCCCTGGCTCCACTCCAGGGTAGAAAATCTGATTTAAAACTTAGGTCTTAGAGAACCAAGTTCTCACGCCAACTACACATATAAACTGCTACTTTCTAGAACCATCTCTGAATCGCCTCTGGGACATGAATATCTGTATTGTCTATAGGCAATTTCTAGTGTTACGTGGGTTGGAGAATATCCAAATGTAGAAAAAGTTTTTCTATTGAAAACACCCTGTTTGTTATTGAAGACACACACACACACACACACACACTTTCTCTATACCACCACCGCTGGCCTCTCCTACCCTGTCCCACATTTACATTGTATGTTTGTCCCTTGGTCTCTGTTGTTACTACTCAGTCTAGAGCTGTCTAGCCTACAGCAAGCTCTCTGGGACTCACACTTGCCAAGGAGGACTCTCAGCATGGTCTGCTCCGAGGCATTGGGAGGAAAGAATAGCCTGTTGTTTGTTAGTTAAAAGAAATGAATTATTTGGCTGAAGTCCACCAAACTAAGAGTGGCCCTTAAAGAAACAAACTTCTGTGAATTTTCATCCCAGTAAGCATCTAGAATAATTGTAACTATAACTTAGATAGTTGTATTTATTCAAAACAGAAATCCTTGTTTGTTTGCATTTAAAAAAATAGTTTCTCCGGGTAGTCTTTTTGTCAAGAAAAATTTAACTGATATCACATTCTACTGTCCATAAGGAGCCCATAATATAATATAATGTACTATATAATAAGTAGCATCATTTATATAATTACATTGCTATTATAAGGCCCTGGGTTCAATTCCCCAGTATCCACATAAACCAGACCCACAAGGTGGTGGCCCTGGTGTGCTCGCGCTCTCTCTCTCTCTCTCTCTCTCTCTCTCTCTCTCTCTCTCTCTCTCTCTCTCTCTCTCTGCTTGAAAATGAATAAATAAAATATTAAAAAAATAAAAATAAATAAATAAATAAATAAAGTACAGAGAAGAAATCCAATCATCTTAACTCACATTCGCTCCCACCCCTGTAATTCCTGCCCCTTATTTTTATCATTGGCCATCACTTCATACACAGGTGTCTCTTTTCTCAGGTGTCCATAGATTTCTTTATTCTCTATAATTGTCTTTGTTGCCCATAGTACATAGTTAGGTTGAACCCCAAGTGCATCTTGGTTCATTTTTTTGCCAGCAGGCATGGCTAGGCTTTCTTATGGTATAAATTAAAGGATACAAGTAATGGTATAAATTCTGAAGTCTAGGTACTGGGGGTCTAATTATTTCTTCTTATGTCTTTTTGATGTTACTATCAGAATGACACCATCCACAGTAAGCAGAAAAGTCAGCCCTACCAAACAGCTTCTTCTAAGCACAATAAAATCATTAGAAGTTTGGTAAAGGTCACTCATTATTCTCATCTTTCAGGTCTCTTCTGGGTTTGAAAATTTTCATAATCAAAACTTTAAAAAGATAGTCAAATGCCCAAGTATATTTCTAGATTTAAACCCAGTATCGTATCTGCATTACTTAACTTTCCTCGTTGCTGTAAGAAAATACCTGACCAGAAGGAGCGGAAGGAGGGAGGGTTTATTTGGAGCTACGGTTTGAGAGGATCCATCAAGGCCAGGTTGACACGATGTCAGGAGCACAAAACAGCTGGTCACATTCAATCTACAACGAGGAATGCTGGCTGCTCCTTTCTCCTCAGTCTGGAACCAGACCCAGAAAATGCTCTCACTCATAATGAAGGTGGGCCTTCCCACCTCTGTTCATCTAGAAACTCTCTCACAGACCAACGCAGAGGTTTGTTTCCATTGTGATTCTAAACCCCATTAAGCTGATGATTGACATGAACCATCACAAGTCCAGTCCACCCCTTGCCAATGTGCCATACAAAAGCCATAATGTTCCGTCCCTTGTCCCCATAGGCTTATGACTATTTCATAATGTGTTCACTTCCACTTCAAAAGTTCCCTTAGTCTTTAATAGCCCGACACTGTTCAAAAGTCCAAAGTCTCTTCTGAGATTTAAAGCAATTATGTAACTGACAATATGATAAAGTTAATAAACAGATTATATACTACCAGCATATATAATGCGCACAGAGGAAATAGTCCCATCCCAAAAGGGAGGAATGGAGGTATAACAAGAAAAGACTAGACCCCCCCCCAAAAAAAAATAACCCCAAATCCTTCCAGCTCCATTTCAGGTATCTGGGGTTTATGATGGAATCCTCTGGGGTACATCTTGGGTAGCTCTGCCTTTGAGCTCTACAGTCTACAGCACAGGCAGCCTCTCTCTTGGACCAGCTCCACTGTGTACCTGCAGCTTGATTCTGTCGACATCCTCAATATCCTGGCATCACCAGAGCATCTTAGGATTCACCCTCAAAGCTTTGCTCAGTGGCCCCTCGTGACCTCCTTGCAGGGACTCCTAAGCTGCCACACCTTGTCTGGCCTCTGTTCCAGTTTTCTGGAAGACTCCATGATGCCCTCTCTCCTGCATCTTTCATACCTGCAAAACCAGTATTACATGAATGAAACTGCCAAGGTCTGATTGCAGCTTGGGGTGGAGCCTGAGCCCCTTGGCCCACAGTTATGGCTTCTGCGTCTTTCAGGATGTCCCCAGGAAAGTACCTCATTAGGCAAGTGTTTTTGAACAAGGAATTTCTATCTGTCTGTCTATTTAGTTGTAATCAGAGAGAAATAGGAGAGAGAGAGAGAGAGAGAGAGAGAGAGAGAGAGAGAGAGAGAATGGGTTCCCAACCACTACACATGAACTCCAGATGCATGTGCCACTTTGTGCATCTGACTTTCTGTGGGCACTGGGGAATCAAACCCAGGTCATTAGGCTTTGCAGGCAAGTGCATTAACTGCTGAGCCATCTCTCCAGCCCCTGAATAAGGAAATTCTTAAGTGAACATCTTCGGTCTTGCTCTCTCCTTTCAAACAAATTTGCATTTTCACAGAAGGAGACTTCAGTGGTGGGATCTTGCCCTTAGGACATCATTTCTGTGGCTCCAGTGCTTAGTGCCATGTTGCTCCTTAAGGGCATTAATCTCTTTACCAATTACAGTGGCTTTCAAACCTGCCTTCTCTGTAACATTAAGCTCACCGACACTATTTTCCGGCACATTTTTCCTACCTTTCTGCTCCACTTATTGCTATTTCTCACCACACCTGGATCAGAGCAGTGCAGTGGCCATTACACAGCCAAGAAGATTTAGATTTGGCCAGGGTTGGAGAGATGGCTTAGTGGTTAAAGGCCCCAGTACCCACATAAAGCCAGGTGTACAAAGTGGTACATGCATCTGGAATTCTTTTGCAATGGCAAGAGTTCCTGGCATGCCCATATTCTCATTCTCTCTCCCTCCTTCCCTCCCTCCCTCTGCCTCTTACTCTCAAAAGAAATAAAGAAGAAAATACATTGAAAGCAGTAAGAGAGAAGCATAGCGTAACCTATAGAGGCAAGCCCATCAGGATAACAGCAGATTACTCAACACAAACCTTAAAAGCCAGAAGGGCTTGGGGTGATGTATTGCAAATCCTGAAAGATAACAACTGTCAGCCAAGATTACTATATCAGGCAAAACTATCCATCACAATTGAAAGAAAAATAAGGACTTTCAAAGACAAAGACAGGCTAAAGGAATTTATGTCTACAAAACCAGCACTACAGAAAATACTTGAAAGTGGTCTTCAGACCGAAGAAAAAAGGAAAATACATACATGAGAAAACAGGAACAATAAACCATATTCAAATAATAGGTAATACAAGCAAGTAAAGGAAAAACTACAGAAACAAGAAATGGCAAGAATACACAACTTTCAATAATAACTCTTGACATCAATGGCCTCAATGCTCCCACAAAGAGACACAAACTTCCAGACTGGATTAAAAGGCAGGATCCTTCTGTTTGCTGTCTCCAAGAAATGCATCTCCATAAAAGATAGACACCTCCTTAGGGTGAAAGGATGGAGAACAGTATTTCAAGCAAATGGGCTTAGGAACCAAGCAGGTGTTGTTATCACACTTCCAGAGGCTCAAGGTCCATTGCTGAAGAGGTGGTGGAAAGAAGGGGAGGACTGCTTATGATGCAAACTTCCAGACACAAAATGGCCTTTGATATTCATGACTTCACAGGGCCTGATAATACCTACTGTTGTAGTCAGCATTCAAGTTGCTGTGCAGAAAGAATCCAAGCAAAAGCGGTTTGTGGGGGAATGGGTTTATTTGGTTTACAGATTCCAGGGGAGACTCCATCCTGGCAAGGAAGATGATGGCATGAGCAGAGGGCTGGACATCACCTCTACCACAGCACTACAAACAGCGGCAGGAAGGTGTACCAAACACTGGCACGGGGAAGCTGGTTTATAACCCCATAAGCCCGCCCCCAACAACACAGCTCCAGCTAAGTTCTAATACCCAAACTGCTATCAGCTGAGGATTGATCAATCAGAGCACATTCATTTGTTTGTTGGGGACACCTGGATCAAGCCATGACACCTACACATTATGGGAGGAAAAGATGATGACACAGAAACAAAACAGACGAATTGAGAGGGGGAAGAAATGTGGAGAGGGGAAGGGAAATCATAATGGTTTATGGTCTATGATTATGGAAGCTTGCAATAAAAAGTTTAAAAAGATAAGTTTGAAGAAATGGACAGGAATCCTTGTCTTAGGAGCAATGGGAAGCTACTGAAATTTTTTTTTCAAACAGGGAGCTAGCATTATCACATCTGTGCTTGAAAACATTACTGCATCTGTACTGTGCAGAGCTGATTGGATAATATATAGAGGGTGTGAGGCACCCAGCAGAAAAGGCTTTTCAGTGAATTAGGCAAGAAACATGGCTGATTTGGTGCAGCAATTAGGGCAGATTAATAGAGAGAAGGAAGTGCATTAATTTGAGACATATTTCGAAAATAAAGATGTCAGCATCCTTAGTATGGTTTAAGTTTCAATAGAGATGTGGATAGATGAGGACTGATTTACAAAAATATTTAGAAAGTAAAGTGTTCAGGAGTTGACAGGAAATAAGGGACATGGGGTGCCATGGATGACACGAGGTTGTGTGAGTCATTCTAATGATATCTACATCAGCACATGAAAAGTGCTGAGAAGTCTTAAGCAGAGAAACCTGGCTTATTATCTGATCCAGCATTTCCTTAGTTAAACTTGAAATCCCCTTTTATTTTTCTGATAACAGACAATGACTTCCTGGGAACCTAACTCAGACAAGTCCAAGTTCAGCTATAGCCTTTTTTTTATTTTGACATGGTTCACAGTCCCCAGGTCAGTCCTCAGGGGCTGCAACAGTGAAATGTCATAGGTTTAAGCAATGGGAACTTCTATTCTCACAGTTGGGGAGGCTAGACGCTCAAGAAGACCAAGGTGTCATAGGTTAGGCTTCTCTTAAGGCCCTGTCTCTCTGCTTGGCCTGCAGGCGGCCTGGCTGCCACTCCCTAGCTTCTTCACGGGGCGCTCCTGCAGCCTGCTCCCCTCATCTCTGCAGATCTTAGAATGGACCTGTTCCCCTCGTCTCTACAGATCTCAGACTGGACTAGAATCTGTCCTGTGGTCTCTTCTTACCTTCATTACTTCTCCTATCGGTTCTGTCTCCAAATATAGTCATGTTCTGAGCGTATTAGCACATTTTCTGATGTGCATATAACGTAGTATCACAGACTAGATTTAAGGAAGTTTGTTTCGGAACACTGTCCAAGGTCAAGGGTCAGCATCTAGTAATGTCATCTTGCTGGCTGAGTGCCGAGGCATCATGTGACTACACACCTTGAGAGACAGGAATGTGCATGTGTGTGCAAACACCCTTTGATCTGTCTCCCTCTTATAAAACCACCAGTATTTAATCCAGGGATTCTGGCCTGGTGACCTTGTCCTCTCCCAAATTCAAATTCAAATTGTTTCTACCCTTCTTTACCAGTCCACCAGGGGGTTGAACTCCAGCATGAATTTCAGAGAAAACAAAGGACCAAAGGACCCAGGAGCCAGGTTTCAGGCTTCCAGTTAGGAATTTTAAAGGGACAGAACTCAGCCCATAGCAACCAGAGGTATAAACTTATCTCATCCACAGCCCACACCACATGCCAGGTCCGATGCCCTGTGCAGGTTGCATATATTTCTAACTTCAGCCAAGCCTTTAAATGTCACCGTGTCATCTTTAGTGGAATTCAGTCCTAATGAGTCACAAACCAATGAAAACTCCCTGCTGGCTGACTTGCTGATTGCATAAAATTCGTGTTAAAAAAGAAAAGCAGGACATTTGTTCCTCCTGAATCCTACTAAGACTGAGAGGGTGTCTCCTGCCTTTTAGATTCCCCCCAGTTTCCATGAAAGTGTGCACTGTGCTCTAGGACCATGATAAGCAAACGACACTCAGCTTGCACATGAGACAGCCTCCTTGAGACAGACCACTGGACCTGCCTGTAGAAGAAACACAGTCCCGTCCTAAAAACATGGCACAAGAATGCATTTCACTGAACTTCATCTCCATGAAATTCCTGGAGCTAGCCTAGCCCTTTAGGCTTGTCCTGGAAGTAGCCTGTAGGTAGGCACTGTTGTGTGATTTGAACTTGAAGGGCAGCATCTCTCCTTAACACGGAATCAAGTTAATCCAATCTGATGAAGTTGGGAGGAGTATCTTTCATTTGTTCCCTAGGGAAATCCACCCTCCCTACCCTCGGTTCCACATTCATGGAATTAACCAACAGGGCATTGAAAAGTTCTTAAAGCAAAAATGTGTCTGTATGATATATTTCAGGTCTCTTGTTCTTTGTCATTAATCCTTAAATAAGACAATATAACAAACTCTGCCTACATGTGTAATATTTACATCGTATTAGGAGTTATAAGTCACTGAGAACTTACTGAATGTATTTGGGAGGGTTTGGGGTCAGAGAAGTGGTTAGAAGAACACTTGTCTCATGCACACAAAGCCTTGAGTTAGGCTGGATAGGCACACGTTGTACGCAGACAGTACACCGTGTAAGGGAAGGGTGCATCCGTGGCTTTCAGTACCCACAGGAGCTCCTGGGCCATCGCCACAGATACTGAGGGACCACAGTCCACAGTTCAGAACTCATTCTTTCTGATGCTCTACTTTTGCAAGTCTCTCCTGAGATTTTCAGTTCCAACCAGCTTCTGCCACTTTAGCATGTCATGATCTCATCAATATAAATTAAAGTTCAAAGTCTCTGACGCCTGCTTTTTTAGGTGAAGATCTGTTTTTCCCCTGTTCTCTTCTCTCACAGCCTAATCATGGCATTGTTTAGTTACTAGTTTCACACAAAACCAAAACCAACCCAGGCACACCACCGAGCAGCCTTCAGGGAAGCAGAGTGGAGAAAGCTTTGCTGAACCATTTATTGACATTCAGAGATGTTTAATCATTGAGCTGAGCCAGGAACACCTAGACCAACAAGGAACAGGCAAGCCTTTCAAACACCTACGCCTCGTCAAAGGTTTATTGAGAAAGGAAAGCCACAAAAGAGCAAGAGGTGCCAAACGCCAGCCTTGGTCACACCTCGGTGCCAGTGACAGTATCATATTACATCAAACATGGGCTTAGGAAGGAGAATATGAAGGACAAGCAGCAAGGTTTCTAAGTGGAAAGTGTATTAAAGTTACCATTGTTTTGTGGCTTACCGTGTGCTCTCTTTCTAAAACCCTTCCTTCCCCAGCTTCCGCTTCCCCACCCCCAAACACACATGCACACAAATACGCTTGTGTACACACTCACACCCATCACCCAGAGTGATGTATTTTATTGTAAATACTGCCAAAGACATGTTCTTCCTCATGGACACCTGTTTGTTCTGGTTCTGGCTGTCTGGAAGTTCTGCAGCTACAACTCAGCCCAGAGCTTGCTGATCAACCACAGTTGACACCCTTCTTTCTTTCCACAAGGACCACATGGGTGAAGTCGTTTGGTGCCTGAGAAACAGTGGGCTCCACCGTGAGAGCGAAAGATGGATTGACTGACACAGCGTATTAAAACAGACCCTTAGGAAGGAAGAGCTTTGCAATTCTGAAGTAGCTGTCTTTGCATCAAGGTTATTAAAATACTTCAAAAGACAGAAAAGAGATCCAAATATATTCTTTCTCACTCAATACTTTCAAGTTACAGAAAAATTGGAGAAATTGGGCTTGAACCACACCTACCAGGTATACCCTTGATGAGTATGTCACGTGTCTTCTTGAGCAAGTATCTATTCAGGTATCCTCCTATGAACCGCTTCATTTACAAAATAATATACACATTTCAGAGGATGTTGCAAGCTCTGGTTAATTTCACCCTTAAACACTTCAGTACGCGTTGTATTAACAGTATGTTTGATTGTTCTTTGTGGTTCTTATCTTTTCCTTCTCCCCTGCCCCTCCCGCCTCCACTTTCCTTGGGTATAATTTACATACAAGGAAATGGAAAAATCTATCCCAATGAGTGAGTTTGGGCAATGTGTAATCAATCTCCATCTGATTGCATGGAGATCACAGTTCTAAATCCAGAGAAGTCCCCTGTGCCCCATCCGCTATTGTCCCCATCCCGATGAAGTCAGTCACGCCTCTGATTTTTCTCAGTTTATCCTGTTCAAAACCCTTCCTGTCAATGAACCACAGGCATGTTCTCACCTGTGTGCTGCTGCTTTGACTCAGCGTGCTGCTGCATGTGTCCAAGGAGCATCTGTTCTGTTGTCCCACAGGTCGTGTTTCTTGGTGTGGCTTGCCACAATTGTAGAATGTTGGGTTTATTTCCAGTATGGAGCCATGATGAGTAAAGCTTCTGCTAGTATCCCTGTTCAAGTCTTTATGTGCATGTATATTTTCATTTCCTCTGTGGAAATATCTAGATTTGGAATTGCTAGGTCACAGAGCTTTGTAAAAATATTTTTTATTTATTTGTTCAAGCCTGGAGTTCCTCTTGTTTGCTAGTTTGGAATGTGCTTGCTTGCTTGAGGTGCTGGTGGGTTTTTTGTGTTTTTTTTTTCCTCTCTCTCTGCTTGGATCTGTGAAAGGGGGCCAGCCTTTTTTCCTTAACTTCCCCTGGATCTGTTCAATAAATTCTTTCCTCCCCAAAAATTGTGCCTAGTTTGGAGATTCATCCCAGCAACGTGTGGCTGACTTGGACAGGGGCACACCAGAGTTTCCTGCCACTGCTAACAAAATCCAAACACATGCTCCTGGCTTTACATGGATACTGAGGAATCAAACCCATGCCATCAGGCTTTGCAAGCAAGTGCCTTTAACCGCTGAGAATCTCTGCAGCTCTTCTTATCTTATCCTGGCCTTTGAGGCTCAGATTTTCTTGGAGAAGCAACTCCCAAATCCATTCAAATCCAGAATATTCCTTTCGCACACACAGTTGCAGAACAAAGAGAAATAATGGGGATTTTAGGTCCTAAATAGTTTCAGTTTCCCTAAACTTGAAGACAGTGTGGTTACAAAAAGGCCACTTCTAAACCAGTGTGTCAAGACACATTGTATTCCTATGGGAAGAAAACAGTGCCCTGAGCACATTGTAAGTAACCAGCTGTGATGGTTAGGTTTTGTTGTCAACTTGGATCTTTTTAATTATCTTGGGTGGGTCTCTGAGGATGTTTACAGGAAGGCAGCCTCTCAGCAAGGGGCAGGATGTAAAGAAGCTCAAAGAAGCTAGAAGTAAACATCCTTTCCTGTTTGGGCAGTGCAGGAAGGAAATTCCAGAGACTCAGGTGGCCATTAAGCCTGGGAAAGGGTTATAAGACCCCACCTTAAGGCCATATAAAGGGGATGAAATTCTCTCCTTGGTCCTCCTGCCTGTTCCCTGTTCTGTGTGCATGGTGTAGGTGATGGGTTTTTCTCTCTGCTTAGACCTGTGAAAGAGGGCCAGCCTCTTTCGCTGTTATGGAACTTCCCCTCAATCTGTAGTTTCAATAAATACTTTCCTTCCCCCAAATTGTGCTTGGTTTTGAAGATTCATCCCAGCAACGTGTGGTTGACTAAGACACCAGCTAATGTCTCCTGCCACATAGATGCAGTGGTACAAGACTATCTGTCATCCTCTGAACTGCTTTTGTCAATGAATGTCCAGAAGAAAATACCACAAACACCTGAGGCAGACTTCTGTTATTCACCGACAGACAGGCAGTGTGTGTGTTGACTATAGGTCACATAAACCCTTCTCCCAACAAGCACCTCTCTCTGCCATCTTCCTTGATATCCATTCCAAACCTCCTCTGATCAGACCCAGTACCAACCACTGCCAAAACCACTTCACAGTGGTGGCTCTCACTCAGGGTCAGGATTGCCCCTAAATAGCATCCGACAATGTCAGGAGCAGAAAAACTGCTACTGGAATATCACAGCTCGAGGCTGCTAAATTCTATGAAGCCCAACACAGGTCCCTCCAAAGAAAGAATGAGCTTTTCTAAAACACATGCCATCAGACTTTAGAGAGCCTGGTTTACAGTGAAAACAGAAGATTTCAGAACAGGCTTCTGAACCTACCATCCATGATGGACCCAATACTCTGCTGGTAACAAGAGTCACTGTGAGGTCGTGAACGCAATGGCTGAGATTAGAGGGTGCTCTACAGAAATGCTAGACACACGTCATCTCAAGACAGACAGGTTTCCATATGCAGAAAAATAGCCTTGCCTTTTGCCTCTTGGCATTCACAAAGCAACTGTAGGATCATGTCCTAGGAAGAAAAACCCAGTGTGTTTCGACAGGGCTAGTCAGCAGAAGCAGCAGGACCTCTCCCTCATTTCCGCCTTTCTCATCTTGTACACGATGGTCTGGACCTGTGTGTATATGGAATCCTACCACAGTGATTCTGAGAAGTGCAGCATTGCACATGGAGCCGCAGTTCGTGTCATTCCTTACCCATCCTGTGTCTGAGGCTCGCCACCCACTGCTGCCTGCTAGAAGACATTGCTCAAGTGATTACTGTGTCTCTTTCTGCTCTTTCAATCCCTTCTTTTCTTCCATCTCCTACCAGCACACCCAAACAACAAAAGCAGAAACAGACAAGTAGAACTGTATAGCTCACAAGGTTTCTGCACAGAAAAGGAAAAACAAAATGAAAAGGCAGCCAGTGAGATGGGAGCATATGTGTGCAAACTGTGGCTCTGATCAGAGGATTGTATTCTACATACATAGGGCAAATTTGATTCAGTGGCAAAGGACTAATTATCTGATTTTACAATGGGCAAAGGGCTTGAAGAGACATTTTTCCAAAGAGGACATACAAATGAAAAGCAGGCCTATGATAAGAAGCTCAACATTCTTAGAACCATCTGGAAAATTCAAATCAAAACCACAATGAGCTGGGCATGGTGGTGCGCACCAGTGACCCAGCTTCTGACAGCCACACTAAAGTACTACCACATGGAGAAATCGAAGCCCTTGTGCAGCTACTATGGTCAACTGTGGAGGGTCCCCCAAAAAATCAAAGCTAAAGCTGGGCATGGTAGTGCACGCCGTTAACCCCAGCACTTGGGAGGCTGAGGTAGGAGGATCACTGTGAGTTTGAGGCCATCCTGGGACTATGGAGTGAGTTCCAGGTCAGTCTGGGCTAGAGCAAGACCCTGCCACCAAACCAAAACAAAAGCATTAAAGCTAGAACTATCATATGATCTGGCAATCCCTTTGAAGTATCCGAAAGAATTACAGTCAGGATCTGGAAGAGCTATGGAAACTCCTGTATCCATTGAAGTCACAATAGCTGAGGTGTGGAAATGACTTAAAACGTCCATCAGTGGAGGATAAGGGATCTATGGTTTTGTCCCTACAAGACGATATCACTGATCTCATCCTGTCGTTTGTGACAACATAGATCTACCTGGAAGACGTGCTATGTACAATCAGCCAGGCACACAGGAAGGTCAAATGTTGCATGAAATTCCCAGATGCAGAAAGTAGATCTAGGCACAAAGCAAAGGGAGTTGAGAGATGCTACTCAGCAGATACAAAGCGTCAGTTAGATACAAAGACAAGCTTTCCTGCATTGTCTAGCATCGTGCCTGCCGTAATAGCCCTATGCTGTGCAGGGAAAGCATTCTTACCACAATGAAATAAGGAAAAGCTATATATTGGAAAGTCTATCATTTTCCTGCATTAAATTCTTATATTTACTATGATCTTATTTTGGATGGAGGGGATATCATTGTTATATCTTAGGGGTTTTGTCCTAGCTTTGGCGGGGAGGGGATAGAGGAAAACTGCTTGCCGGGATAATAGTCTTAACTATCTTTTCAAATGGAGACTACACATCTGATGGGCTAACATTGGATGTGGTGGCTTAACCGTAAATCTTTTCACATAAATGAGAAATGATTGTGAAAAAGGCTTCATTCTTGGATGAAGTTGATGACTATGAGATATGGTTATGTAACTTGTGCAAGTGTGTTCCTGTTTGTGTGTGCGTGTGCACTGTGTGTATGTACAGATGTCCGCCCTGTGCACATGTGTGGAGACCAGGGAGAACATCAGTGACCTTCCCGGTTGTTTCCTTGGGACCCAGAGCTGCTGTTCCTCAGTTTTGAGTCAGACTAGCTGACCAGTGAGCCCCAGCAATTCTCCTGTCTCTGCCCCCTCAGCACTGGGATTACAGATATGCTTGACCACTCACAGCTTTTTATGTGGGTGCTGGGGATTAAACTCAGGTCCTCGTGGTTATGTAACAAACATTCCTATCATCTGAGCCATCTCTCCAACCCTTTTTTTTCTATTTTTAATTCAACATTTATTGAGCACCTGCTCAGCATGCCAGATGCTGTCCAGTTCCTGGGATAACGAAAATGGATGAAAACGTGACTAAGTGGACAGTTGGACCTTTCCTGCCTTGCCAGCAGCTCACATACAGCTCTGTCCCCGTATCCAGAGTGACAGGCAACTCTGACCCGCAAAGGGAAGCACTGGCCTCACATCCAGGATGTTAGTGCAAATGAGAGTAACCTGAGATGGGACCAAATGGGATTATGAGAGTCAACACAAAATCTGTTCTCTGGCGTTTTGGAGATTGAATGGACCCAATTTGTCATGGAAAATTCTCTCCTCTCAGATGTCATCCTGGCTCTATTAGTTCTGAGTTACATAACTGTCATGGTTTGATCCAGGTGTCCCCACAAACAAATGAATGTGTTCTGATAGATCGATCCTCAGCTGATGGCAGTTCGGGAATTAAAACCTCGCTGGAGCTGTGTTGTCAGGGGCAGGCTTTATGGGGATTATAAACCAGCTTCCCCTTGCCAGTGTTTGGCACACCTTCCTGCCACTGTTTGCAGTGCTGTGGCAGAGGTGATGTCCACCCTCTGCTCATGCCATCGTTTTCCCTGCCAGAATGGAGTCTCCCCTCGAGTCCGTAAGCCAAATATACCCATTCCTCCACAAGCCACTTTTGTTGGGTTCTTTCTGTGCAGCAACTAGGAAGCTGACTGCAACAGTTTGAACTGGGAAATTTTCATTTTCTTCTTTAATTCCATGTTCCTGCCATACGCCATTCACCCACATTCTAGTCACAGTGCTCTTTCTTGGGGTGTCCTATAAAGGCTTGTACTATGAGGGATTGGGCTGGTGCTACCAAGAGTGGGGATGACTGTCCTGCAAATGTCTTTTCTTTGTTTCCCTGCCATGTTCTCAAGCAGCGCTTAACTCACGAGATGGATAAATATTAACTTCTAGGTCAGCACTGCTTTGCGTCACAGGCCAGAGTCTAATCAGCAGGGGACTTTGGTCTCTTCCTGCCTCTCCACTCAGGTGGACAGAGGCAGACAGAAATGCAGCCTCAGAGGTTTCTTTACACGTTAGGAGATCATAGGAGTTCATTGTGTCTCTCGTGTGTATTAAATTTTAACCATCAAAATAGGAGATCCTCTCGTCTATCAGGTTTCTCTGTGATTGTGTTTGAAAGTCCAGGCAGGAGTGCGAAGAAGCCCAAGACCCAGACAGGTGGCGGTCAAGAGCCGTTAGAAGCTACCTAGCTAGGTCTTGAAATTTAAGAACCAAGAAAGTGTGCTGGAGAGATGGCTTAGCTGTAAAAGGCACTTGCTTGGATGCCTGAGGGCCCAGGGTTCAATTCCCCAGTGCCCACATAAATCCAGATGTACAAAGTGGCACGTGTATCTGAAGTTCATTTGCAGTGGCAGGAGGCCATACTCTGTCTCTGCCTCATTGTCTCTCTCGCTCTCTCAAATGAACATGTAAAAATAACAAAAAGGAAGAATATTTTTTCAAAAAGAAAAAGTGAGCATTCCAAAAATTATTTACCAAGATCACATAGATTTTGCTTTGATAAAGGCTTTATCTTTCATCTTGATACTATTACACTTGAAATCATGTTTAATGTGACAAGTGATGTGCAAGGGCATACAGCAGAGCATGCTGGGTACTCCACATCGTAGTGTCATCTCCGGATTGTACAAGGTCCCTTGAGCTAGAGGAAAGCTCCCAGCTCTCCTGTGGCTCATTCCCTTGCCAAGCGTTCCCCATCCGGCTGCCTCACTGTCACTCTGTAGGCTGGCCTCCCCCGTGGAAGGTAAGGACGTAGGCAGGCAGCCTCTCCATCCACACCACAGAAAATCACCTCCCATCCATATGGTGGCTTCCATCTCCCTTTCATCTGACATTTCTATGACTATAGGTGACATCCCGAAACTGGGCATGTCCTCAACTGGTTTCCTTTTTCAATTTCCACAACTTAACATTTCTAAAAGTAATAATTTTGCTTTAAAAAAATAATTTAGTCATTTAAGGGAGAAAGAGAGAGAACGGGCATGCCAAGGTCTTCTGCCACTGCAAAGAACTCCAGGCACATGTGCCGCTTTGTGCATCTGGCTTTATGTGTACACTGGGGACTCAAACCCTGGGTCATCAGGCTTTGCAAACAAGTGCCTTTAACCAGTGAACCATCTCTGCAGCACAATTTTTTTACTTTATGTTTCTGTCTGTTTACTTTTTCTGGTGTGTTTTTCAAAATTTGCATACTTTCCCATTTGGTTCTGAAATCTTGGCCAGTTGTCTAAATAGTTTTTCAGAATGTCAGGTGATCCTGTCAGTTTCCTGTCTATGGATGGCATGCCTCTGAAAGACATTCTCCCAGACTTCTAACCCCTGGGTCCATATAGAGTGACAACAAGAGAAAGCCAGACAGCCAGCCTTGTTTTTATCCATGCTTGTACCAGTGGCCCAATTCATCCTGTTGCTTCTGCCCTCGTGACCTAAAAACACATCTTAAAGTTTCTTCCTCTTCCCATGACACTGTAACAGGCACCAGAGAGCTGACAATCTTGTTTTGTAGGAGAGAATATCTACTGAAGGAGATATACATTGTGACATGATATGAAAACAATTAAGACTATAATATAACATGAATTTTCACAGGTAAAAAAAAATCTCTTCCTTAAACTGTGAATGGTGTCAAAAAAGTGAATATAGACATCTGTTATGTGTCTACTGTGATAGTTGGGATAGATGTCCCCCAATAGAATTTATTATAATTGTGTTTATTATAATTGTGAATTTTCTCCAGCCTTCTGGCTGGAGGAGGTGTCACTTTGGCCTGCTCTCCTGTGGTCTGGCCCTGAGGTATTTCTAAATTGGATACAAAATTCTAGGGATACATATGCAAATCAGCAGCCGAAACCCAAGTCTGACAATCCTGCTGTTTTTTGTGAGTTACAGTGTGCTTGCTTGCTTGCTTCTGGAAGTGCTGGGCCTCAGTCTCTGCTTGGATCTGTGTAAGGGGGCCAGCCTTTCCTTAACTTCCCCTGGATCTGTTATTTCAATAAATACTTTCCTCCCCAAAATTGTGCCTGGTTTGGAGATTCATCCCAGCGGCGTGTGGCTGACCACTACATCTACCATTCAGACACTTTGTAGTTTTTCTGCTGTTTTCCTGGTAGGATGCCTGTGGCATTTTGAGCAGGAAATTCTATGTTGTGCTGAACCATTCCAGGCGCTTACAGTTTGATTGGCACATATCCTTGAAATGCCATTTGTGTTTCTTGTCAATCAAGCCCCCTCCTGTTGTAGAAAAGGATGACCCAAGTCAGACACCTTGCTGTCTTCCCTCCATCTCCAAGTAAAGAATGTATAGCTCCACCAGGCCAGCAAGCAGTAGCTTTATTTAGAAGAGGAAGACAGGGCAGAAAAGGAAGCGAAAGCAGCAGGGGAATGTTGCAAGTTGGCACTCCACAGGGGATGGGGAGAACGGGGTGTTATTTTTATGTCTCAGAGATGGTGATTGGGGGAATGTTTAGTGGGGGTCATTGGACTGTTCCATCTTTATGAATTGCATATCCAGAGACAGGGGAATCATTGGCCCTTGCTGGCAGAGCCCCACCAACAGAGCTCATATGCTGGGCATCTAGTGGGGGTTCTAAGGAACTGTGCATGCTCTGCAGTTTTGTAGTTGGCGATGATTTTGAACATAAGGGGATCAGAATACTTGCCTTTATTAATTAGGTCAGTTTTCCTCACTGGATGCAAAGCAAGGGGAGGGTATAGTATAATGAGAAGGGTGGTTATTGCCTCTGGTCCCTAAATGCTTGGCAACTCTTCCTTCTTCCCTCCTTCCTCTCCTCCTTTCTTTCTTTTTCTTTCTTTCACATGTATGTGTGTAGTAGCAGTAGTGTGTTATGTTATATATGATGTGATTTATGTACAGTATATGCACCTGTGGTGTGCAGAGGCCAGAGGAGAACGTGGGCTCCCTTGATCACTTATCCACACTGTTTCTTTAAGACAGACTCCTCACTGAAGCTGGAGCTGCGGTGTTTGGTGGGACTGGCTGCCCAGTGAGCTCCAATGATTCCCCTGTCTCTGTGTCCATGGGAAAACTTCAAGCTTGAGAGTAATCGTTCCTGCATATCCCATCTGCCAGAAAAGGGCCAGGGTTGCCTCTCCCCAAGTCCTATGGTTTTGCTGGAATTCATCCAGACAGCAGCTTCCCAGTGGGAAGGCGCATACCTGTAGTTGTTGCAATCAGGCAGTTCTAAAGCTCTGTACCTCAGGGTACCCCACCCCACAGCTTGGAGGGCTATCTGTGACAAGTCCCCACCTGGCTCCTTGGAGCATCCTTTGAGGTCAAGGTGAAGGGATCCACCTCAGAGCTGTTGTGATCTGTGTGTGTGGACACTATCATGGTTTATTCTGTTCCTTCCAGAGCAGAGAGTGGAGCCTCAAATAGCCACGTGGGTCAGGCAGGGATGGCTGGGGAGTGCTTGTGGGACCAGAGGCTCAGGCTGGCTGCCCAGGATGCTGGGAGCCTCTCTTTACATTTTCTTCCTCTTGCTCAGTGATGGGAATGGTAGCACTGAGTCTCTGAAGTCCCTTCATAGTCGCTGTTTCTGGCTTCCTTTTCTCTAGACTAATTTCCTTATCCAGAGGTCTTCCTCGTCGCCCCCTCATCTTCCTCTTGTGAAAATATTCTTTCATTTTCTGCCACAGAGTAACTAGTAACCCTTCAGAGCCTTCGCTTCTGGTTCCCTTTCCATTCGCAGTCCTGCATGGAAATGGTTCCTTCTCAAATTTTGTTTTGTTTTGTTTTGTTTTTTTGAGGTAGGGTCTCACTCTAGTCCAGGCTGACCTGGAATTCACTATGTAGTCTCAGGGTGGCCTTGAACTCATGGCGATCCTCCTACCTCTGCCTCCCAAGTGCTGGGATTAAAGGCATGCGCCACCACGCCTGGCTCCTTCTCAAATTTTGCTGTGTGCAATTAAATGAAGCCATGCAGAACCCTGAATGCTTTGTTGCTGGGACATGCCAGACGTACCATGTATCTCTAAAGTTCTGCCTCACAGAGCCTGGGGTGGGACACAACTCAGCCAGCTTCCTGGGTACTTCCTAACAAGGACGACCTTCCCACCAGCTTCCCAGACCTTCGTTTCCACCTGAGACCTCATCAGAAGGACCTTTACTGATCACATTTCTGCCAACATTCTGGTCAGTCACAAGAAATCTCCAGGCAGTGTCCAACCCTCTCTGCCATTCTCTTCTGAGCCCTCACCAGCATCACCATCACACGCTGTTTATAGCACTCTAAGATTTTTATTTATTGGTTTTTTAGGTAGGTAGGGTCTCACTCTAGCCCAATCTGACCTGGAATTCACTATGTAGTCGCAGAGTGGCCTTGAACTCACAGCCATCCTCCTACCTCTGCCTCCCCAGTGCTGGGATTAAAGGCATGCACCACCATGCCTGGCACACTCTAAGAGTTCTCAAACCTCATCCTCCATACTCTTCCAGCCTCTACTCATGCTCTGTTCCAAAACCTCTTTCACATTTTCACATATTTGATGTATCAGTTTTGTGGTTGGAATGGGAAATGTCCCACATAGACTCCTATGCTTGAACACTTGGTTCCCAGCTGGCGGCACTGTTTGGGAAAGTTGTGGAACCTTTGGGACGTGAGTCACTGGAGTCAGGCCTTGAGGTTTTATAACCTCGCCTCACTTCTCTGGGTGCCCTCTTCTTACTGATTGCAAACACAGCGTGACCAGCACGCCTCCTCTCCTGCCACCATACTTTTCCTGGCCAGGAACTTCCCACACAGAAACTGTAAGCAAAATCCTTTCCTTTCTTTTAAAAATATTTTTATTTATTTATATGAGAGAGAGAGAGAGAATGGGTGCACCAGGGCCTCTGGCCACTGGAAACGTATACGCCACCTTGTGCATCTGACTTTATGTGGGTATTGGGGAATCGAACTCAGGTCTTTCTGCTTTGCAGGCAAACACCATAACCACTGAACCATCTCTCCATCTTTCCATCTTTCCTAAGTTGCTTCTGCTCAGGTTCACAGCAATGAGAAAGTAACTAATGCAATCAACAGCCTCACTCTCTGGGCAAGTTTTCTGGCTTACTCCATTTTGTGATGCTATGGCAAAATATCACAGACTGAATAGTTTATAATCTAGAAACTAGAAAGTACAAGATCAAGAGAGTGGTGTCCAGCAAGGCTATCTTGCCAGATCACCCCATGACAAAGGGTCAAGGCAAGAGAGAGCGAGAGGGGCTAATCTGGAACTTTGATAATGGTACCGATCTCACCCATAAGACTGGAGACCAATCACATCGTAAGAGGTGCCACCCCCTAATATCATTACAATGGTGATTAAAGTTCAACATGAGTTTGGGAGAGACAAAGATTCGAACCACAGCAGCTTCTAACTCAAAACAATCTAAATTTATTTATTAAACGTATTAAGGGTAAACGTATTGGTAAAGTAGTATTCATTGGCTGGTGGCATTTCTGAAGTCACCTGTGACTTTCCCATGACTTTCAGACCCACAACCTAAGAGAAGACACACATTTTTTATTATCCATAATGAGATACATTTAATGAACAAATAATGAGTTGTTATCCCCAGTTCCCCAATGCC